>JAXCGZ010015732.1:0-17500 GCA_037179515.1 Halocaridina rubra | reverse complement strand
TATTTCTGGAGACAAATCTGCCAGTAGGTTTACTCCTAGATCTCTCTCATTTTCTGTCTCTTAAAGTTGTACTCCAGCCACCGAGTAGTCAAGCTTGGGCCTTCTTGCACTTGTACCCATGAAAGAGAATGAAACACTCAGAGAACAAATAAGATCTTTGGAGGAAGCAAATAAAGCACAAGGGCAGGAGAGAAAGGAACTAGAAAAAAGAATAAAGAAGCTGGAAGGGGAAAAGAGTCAACTAGAATCTAGAATTTCTAATCAAGAAGATAAAAACAAACAGCTAAATGACAACCTAAAGGAATTAGATGTTAGTTCACTGCTATCTTCTGAGAGAGACGAGATTGCTGCTTGGAATGTTCAGATTAAGGAAAACATTGAACAGTTCAGAAAAGAGTTCCAGGAGCTGAATATGGAAAATGATGCCATGAAAACGTCCTTTGCTGATGCACTAAAGGGGAATGTGGCAGTAAAAGAGGCTGTAAAGGTGGTGGCACTGGAAAACATACAAACAGTTGATTATAAAGAGACAGTAATCGAAAAAATGAAAGACGTTGTGATGGAAAGGGCAAACCCACTCATCAGACAGGCACTTGATAAGGAGAAGACAGTGGTAATCTCAGGCATAAGTGAATCCCAGGAGCCAACATGGCAGGGGAGACTTGAAGAAAATAAAGCTAGGGTTGTAGACCTGATAAGAAAGCTTGGAGTAGTATGTGGTCCTGAGGATATTGTAAACATACACCAACTAGGTAAATATTCCAGGGAAGGAAAGCCGAGACCAACAAAAGTAACCTTTGAGAGAGGGGAGACATGTAGGGAAATATTGTTGAGAAAAAAAAGTCTAAAAGACCTTCAAGAATGCAAAGAAGTGTTCATTAGACGATACAGAACACAGGAAGAGATGGGAAAGATCAAAAACTTGTTGCAAGAGGCAAGAAGGTTAAATGATGAAAGAAATGAGGAAGAGAAAAAAAATTTTCGTTACGGAATACTTCCAGACAAAGGGGAGATAAAGAAGATAATGACAGAAGATCAGGGGATGGGGCCTCATTAAGATTGTTATACACAAATGCTGATGGATTAGCTGGTAAGGCAGTAGAATTAAAAGATAGGATTCACAACAGTAAGGCAGATATAGTAGCAATTACAGAGACTAAGTTGAGTGAGGACATAAACAGTGTCACAGTTTTTCCTAAGGGCTTCAGAATACTAAGGGTCGAAAGATCTGAGAGGACTGGTGGAGGGATAGCACTGCTCATAAGTGAGAGGATTCAAGCTGAAGAGATAAACTTGGCTATAGAAAGTGAGTTCAGGGAATTTCTTGTTGCTCGCATAAATACTGGGTCAGAGAGCATTATAATAACTGTTGTATACAACCCACCAAGGAACCAAAATAGGCTTGAAATTTATGAGGAAAGTCATATAGGTACGATTGAAGTCATAAACTCAGTTGTTAACATGGCGCGGGAGAAAAAATGTAGGATTTTGATTATGGGAGACTTTAATCATAAAGAGATAGATTGGATAAATCTTGACCCACACAGTGGTGAGGACTCCTTTGGGGCAAGATTCCTAGATTGCGTACAAGGGAATTTCCTACACCAACATGTAATGGAACCAACAAGAGCCAGGGGTGGGGATGAGCCATCACTACTTGATCTGGTGTTCACAGATAATGTGTTGGATATTGAAAATATTGAGTATGAACCACCAATTGGAAAGAGTGACCACTGTGTGTTGTTGATGGAGTATATCATTGAAGACATTCTTCCTGAGAGTAGAGGCACTGAGGACATGAGGAGGAACTATCAGAAAGGAGATTACATCAAAATGAATGAGCTTTTTGCAGTTATTGACTGGAGAACCTTATTTTACAACAAATCTGTACAAGAAATGTATGACATCTTTTGTGAGAAATATGGGAAGATAGTAGATTGCTGCATACCTGTCACCAAAGTAGGTGTAATTCATGCCAGAGAGAAATGGTTCGATAATGGGTGTAAAAGAGCTAAGGAGTGGAGAGACAAATGCTGGAAAAGGCATAGGAGGAGAAAAAACATAAATGCCTGGCAAACCTACAAAAGAGCAAGAAATGACTACCTAAGTAAAAGGAGAGAGGCAGAGAGAGATTATGAGAGGGACATCACCAGGAAGGCTAAAGAAAATCCCAAGCTTTTCCACAGCTTTATCAGAGGAAAACTGAAGGTAAAAGAACAGGCTTTAAGGCTAAAGAGAGCGGATGGAAGCATCACTGAGACGGACGAAGAGATCTGCAAAGAATTGAACAAGGAGTTTCAGTCAGTATTTACAGTAGAAAATACCCCACCCCCTCAGATTGCAGTGATAGAAGCTCAAGGGCCGGTATTAGAGAACATCAACCTTACAGCCACAGAGGTATGCAAGGTGCTGATGGATTTAGATGTTCATAAAGCTACAGGTCCTGATGACATATCCCCTCATGTGCTTAAAAAATGCGCAAACACAATATCAGTGGCACTAAGTATCATATTTAAGGAGTCATTGGAGTCGGGGGAGATTCCAAGATGCTGGAAACAAGCAAATGTGATACCTATCTTCAAAAAGGGAAGGAGGGATACGGCTCTGAACTATAGACCAGTTTCCTTGACCAGCATAGTTTGCAAACTTATGGAGAAACTACTAAGGAAACATATCTCTCTTCACTTGGAATCCTTCAACTTTTTGTCAGTGAGGCAACATGGCTTCAGAGAAGGAAGATCAACAGTAACAAACTTATTAGAATTTTATGATGAGGTAAGCCAAATCTTACAGGAAAGAGAGGGTTGGGCAGATTGCATATTCCTAGACTTCCAGAAAGCGTTTGACACTGTTCCACATGGGAGACTTATTAGGAAGCTGCAATCAATGGCTAGAATAGGTGGAAATGTCTTGGAATGGATAAAAACTTACTTAGAAGGAAGGGAACAGAGGGTTAGAGTAAGACACTCAGTGTCTGAATGGAGAAGAGTTAGTAGTGGAGTTCCACAGGGTTCAGTTTTAGGGCCACTTTTGTTCCTTGTATATGTAAATGACCTACCAGAGTCTGTAAATTCATTCATGAATATGTTTGCAGATGATGCAAAGATTGTGAAGAAAGTAAAAAACGAGAACAATGGTAGAGAACTTCAGGAGGATCTAAATAATCTGCATGAGTGGTCAGAAAAGTGGCTAATGAAATTCAATACCTCAAAATGTAAGGTAATGAGAATGGGTACAAGTGCAAGAAGGCCCAAGCTTGACTACTCGGTGGCTGGAGTACAGCTTCAGGAGACAGAAAATGAGAGAGATCTAGGAGTAAACATATTGGCAGATTTGTCTCCAGAAATACATATAAATGGTGTAGTAAGGGCAGCATATGCATTCTTATCAAATGTAAGGGTAGCCTTCAGGCACATGGACAAGGAAATGTTCAGAAATATTTATGTAACCTATGTGAGGCCAAAACTCGAATATGCAGCCCCCTTTTGGAATCCGCACTTGAAAAAGCACATAGCTAAGCTTGAAAAAGTTCAAAGACATGCCACGAAACTGGTGCCAGAAATACGCAATCTCGGTTATGATGAGAGGCTGAGGGAATTAGACTTGCCATCACTCGAAGCTAGAAGAGTAAGGGGGGATATGGTGACAGTCTTTAAATTCCTTCATGGTTATGATAGAGTGGATAGGGATCGATATTTCGATATGGCTGGCTCTAGAACTAGAGGTCATAGTTTGAAGCTTCGGAAGAAAACTTGTTTGCAGGATGTAAGGAAATACTTTTTCAGTGTAAGAGTAGTTGATAATTGGAATTCGCTAAGCGAGGAGGTAGTTAATGCTACCTCAATCCATAGTTTTAAGGACAGGTATGATAAGTATCACTAAGTCTAAAAATGGAACCGATCAGGAGACGGGAAGATACGAGCTTTGGGCTCTTTCCCGTAAACACAATTAGGTAATCACAATTAGGTAATCATTACCTTAGTGTGTGTGTGTGTGTGCGCGCGCGCGCGCGTGTGTGTGGTGGCGGGCAGTGTCCTGTGGTGGCAGGCACAGCATCAAAGAATAGCCCCAACGTATTCCCTGCGTGTCGTAAGAGGTGACTAAAAGTGGACGGGGCGAGGGTACTGGGAATTCCTCCTTGTATCAACCTCCTGCAAGACGTTAAAGAAGAAGGGGAGTAGAGAGGAGAATAACTTCTCCCCAAACTCTAGTTTTGGGGTGTCTAAATGTGCGTGGTTGTAGTACGATAGAGAGTAAAAGATGTGATATTGGATATATGTTTGGTAGGAGGAGGATGGATGTATTGGCTTTGTGTGAGACGAAGATGAAAGGAAAAGGAGAAGTGGCATTTGGTGATGTGACAGGCAGGGAGTCTGGGGTTGAAAGGGGGAGAGCGAGAGAAGGTGTGGCATTATTGCAGAGTGAATGGATGGTAAATAAGGTAGGGGAATGGAAAGAAGTGTCTTCTAGGCTGATTTGGGTGAGGGCTAGGATAGGTAAGGAATGTTGGGCTATTGTTAGTGCGTATGGGCCAGGATGTGAGAGAAGTGAGGAAGAGCGAGATGAATTCTGGAATGAGCTTACCAGGTGTGTGGATGGTCTGAGTAAAAGAAACTATGTGGTTGTGTTGGGTAACTTGAATGCCAGAGAGCATTGATGGATTCTGTGTTGGTAGCAAAGAGAATGATTGGTAGAGTGAAAGATGTGCATGCATTTAGGGGTGAAGCTGTTTGGATGTCTGATCATTTTTTGGTTGAAGCAAAAGTGGTAGTAGCAAACAAGTGGGGAAATAGACTGGGGGGATGTAGAAGGGAAATGGTGAAGGTGGAAGAGTTGAAAAAGCCAGAGAAGAGAAAGGAATATCAGGACAGGTTGAAAGTGGCATATGACAGGGCGAAGAAAGAGAAGTTGGGGAGTTAGAGGAGGAATGGGGGTTGATGAAAGAATGTTTTGTGGGACATGCAAGTGATGTGTGTGGAAAGAGGTTTGTTGGTGGTGGCATAAGGAGAGGCAGTGAGTGGTGGAATGAAGGTGGAAGAGAAAAAGAGGGCTTTTGAGGAATGGTTGCAGTGTAACAGTAGGGAGAAGTATGAAAGATATTGGGAAAAAATGTGGAAACCAAGCAGAATGTAGAGGAAGAGAAGAGGCTGGCAAATGTTACGTGGGGACAGGATTTTAGTAGGTCATATGAGGACAATAAAGAGAAGTTTTGGAAAGAAGTGAAGAGAGTAAGGAAGGGTGGATTGAGGATGGAAGAGACAGTGAAAGATGTGAATGGACAGATGTTAAGAGGGAACGATGCAAGAAAAAGATGGACAGAATATTTTGAGTGCTCGCTGAATGTTGAGGAAGATAGAGAGGCAGCTATAGTGGCAGGGGGGGGGGGGGTTCAAGTGCCAGTAATGGGAGATGAAAATGAAAGAGAGATTACAAGAGAGGAGGTGAAAAGGGCATTAGATGAAGCGAAAGCAGGTAAAGCACCTGGAATGGATGGTTTGAGAGCGGAGATGTTGAAAGAAGGGGGTGTGACTGCATTGGAATGGTTAGTGAGAGTGTTTAATATATGCTTCATGTTATCAATGGTGCCAGTGGAATGGGTGATTGCTTGTATAGTGCCCCTATACAAAGGTAAGGGAGATGTGTATGAATACAGTAATTTTAGGGGTATAAGTTTGTTGAGTGTGGTAGGAAAAGCGTATGGTAGGATACTGATTAATAGGATTAGGAATAAGACAGAAAATGTGATTGCGGAAGTGCAGAGTGGTTTTAGGAGAGGTAGAGGCTGTATAGATCATATTTTTATAGTTAGGCAGTTATGTGAGAAATATTTAGCAAAGGGTAAGGATGCACATTTTGTATTATTGGATCTGGAGAAAGTGCATGATAGAGTTGAGAGAGAGGCAATGTGGAATGTTTTGAGATCATAGGGAATTAATGGTAAGCTGTTGCATGCAATGAAGAGTTTGTATGAGGGCAGTAGAGCTTGTGTTAGGGTAGGGAATGAAGTGAGTGAGTGGTTTCCAGTGAGTGTGGGACTGAGACAGGGATGTGTGATGTCACCATAGCTGCTCAATTTGTATACTGATGGAGTCTTTAAGAGAGGTGAATGAGAGAGTGCATCGTCGAGGTTTGAGAATGGTAGATGGGGATGATAACGAGTGAGAGCTGAATCAGTTGCTCTTTGCGGATGATACTGTGGTGGTGGCAGTTTCAGAGGAGAAGCTGTGTCAGTTAGTGTCAGAATTTGGAATGGTGTGTGAGAGAAGGAAGTTGCGAGTGAATGTGGGAAAGAGTAAGATCATGAGGTGTACAAGAAATGAGGATGGTGCTGGATTGAATGTTATGTTTAATGGAGAGACACTTGAGGAAGTTGATCAGTTGAAGTATTTAGGCTCAGTTACAGCTGCAAATGGTGGAGTAGAAGCAGATGTATGTCATTGAGTGAATGAAGGATGTAAAGTGTTGAGTGCGTTGAAAGGAGTGATGAAGAATAGAGGGTTGGAAATGAATGTTAAGAAAGATTTGTATGAGAAAGTGGTTGTGCCACCTGTGATGTATGGATCAGAGTTATGGGGTGTGAAAGTAAGTGCGAGACGGAAACTAAATGTGTTTGAGATGAAATGCCTGAGCAATACGGTTGGTGTATCTCGGTTGGATAGGGTTAGGAATGAAGTGGTGAGAGCAAGAACGGGTGTGAGGAGAGAATTTGCAGCCAGAATAGATATGAATGTTCTGAGATGGTTTGGCCATGTGGAAAGGATGGATGATGGAAGATTGCTGAAAAAGGTGATGAATGCGAGAGTTGATGGGAGAAATTCTAGAGGGAGGCCTAGGTTTGGGTGAATGGATGGAGTAAGGAGAGCCCTGAATGATAGGAGGATGGATTTGAGGGAAGCAAATGAGCGTGCTAGGAATAAGAATGAGTGGCGAGCGATTATGACGCAGCTCTGATGGGCATCTGCGGTAATCTTACAGAGGTAGCCCTGTGGTAGCGACACAGGTTGTGGAAGAGCCGGGAGGATGGGCTGTGGCACTCCAGCAGTGCCATCTGAACGGTCGCTAGCTCCCTTGTCATTGCCCATAGAGCAAAGTGATCCCCTAATTGTTTTCTTTTTCTGATGTCGGCTACACCCCAATTAAATGGGGAAACAGCCAAGGTATATATATATATATATATATATATATATATATATATATATATATATATATATATATATATATATATATATATATATATATATATATATATATATATATATATATATATATATATATATATATATATATATATATATATATATATATATATATATATATATATATATATATATATATATATATATATATATATATATATATATATATATATATATATATATATATATATATATATATATATATATATATATATATATATATATATATATATATATATATATATATATATATATATATATATATATATATATATATAAATATATATATATATATATATATATATATATATATATATATATATATATATATATATATATATATATATATATATATAAATTTAAATATATATTTAAATATATATATATATATATATATATATATATATATATATATATATATATATATATATATATATATATATATATATATATATATATATATATATATATATATATATATATATATATATATATATATATATATATATATATATATATATATATATATATATATATAAATATATATATATATATATATATATATATATATATATATATATACATTATATATATATACATTATATAAATATATATATAAATATATATATATATATATATATATATATATATATATATATATATATATATGTATGAATAATTTTTTTTTTTACCCCGACCGGGACTCGAACCTAGGACTTATGATTACTAAGTCAAGGCGCTATCACTACACCACAGAAGGTTAACCTTCTGTGGTGTAGTGGTTGCGCCTTGACTTAGTAATCATAAGTCATATATATATATATATATATATATATATATATATATATATATATATATATATATATATATATATATATATATATATATATATATATATATATATATATATATATATATATATATATACATATATATATATATATATATATATATATATATATATATATATATATATATATATATATATATATATATATATATATATATATATATATATATATATATATATATATATATATATATATAAATATATATATATATATATATATATATATATATATATATATATATATATATATATATATATATATATGTATGTGTGTGTGTGTGTGTTTGTGTGTGTGTTTGTGTGTGTGTGTGTATGTGTGTGTGTGTGTGTGTGTGTGATTACCTAATTGTGTTTACGGGAAAGAGCCCAAAGCTCGTATCTTCCCGTCTCCTCATCGTTTCCATTTTATACTTAGTGATATTTATCATACCTGTCCTTAAAACTATGGATTGAGATAGCATTAACTACCTCCTCGCTTAGCCAATTCCAATTATCAACTACTCTTACAATGAAAAAGTATTTCCTTACATCCTGCAAAGAAGTTTTCTTACGAAGCTTCAAACTATGACCTCTAGTTCTAGAGCCAGCCATATCAAAATATCCATCCCTATCCACTCTATCATAACCATGAAGGAATTTAAAGACTGTCACCATATCCCCCCTCACTCTTCTAGCTTCCAGTGATGGTAAGTCTAATTCCCTCAGCCTCTCATCATAACTGAGATTGCGTATTTCTGGCACCAGTTTCGTGGCATGTCTTTGAACTTTTTCAAGCTTAGCTATGTGCTTTTTCAAGTGCGGATTCCAAAAGGGGGCTGCATAATCGAGTTTTGGCCTCACATAGCTTACATAAATATTTCTGAACATTTCCTTGTCCATGTGCCTGAAGGCTACCCTTACATTTGATAAGAATGCATATGCTGCCCTTACTATGCCATTTATACGTATTTCTGGAGACAAATCTGCCAGTATGTTTACTCCTAGATCTCTCTCATTTTCTGTCTCTTGAGGTTGTACTCCAGCCACCAAGTAGTCAAGCTTGGGCCTTCTTGCACTTGTACCCATTCTCATTACCTTACATTTTGAAGTATTGAATTTCATTAGCCACTTTTCTGACCACTCATGCAGATTATTTAGATCCTCCTGAAGTTCTCTACCATTGTTCTCGTTTTTTACTTTCTTCACAATCTTTGCATCATCTGCAAGCATATTCATGAATGAATTTACAGACTCTGGTAGGTCATTTACATATACAAGGAACAAAAGTGGCCCTAAAACTGAACCCTGTGGAACTCCACTACTAACTCTTCTCCATTCAGACACTGAGTGTCTTACTCTAACCCTCTGTTCCCTTCCTTCTAAGTAAGTTTTTATCCATTCCAAAACATTTCCACCTATTCTAGCCATTTATTGCAGCTTCCTAATAAGTCTCCCATGTGGAACAGTGTCAAACGCTTTCTGGAAGTCTAGGAATATGCAATCTGCCCAGCCCTCTCTTTCCTGTAAGATTTGCCTTACCTCATCATAAAATTCTAATAAGTTTGTTACTGTTGATCTACCTTCTCTGAAGCCATGTTGCCTCACTGACAAAAAGTTGAAGGATTCCAAGTGGAGAGATATGTTTCCTTAGTAGTTTCTCCATAACTTTGCAAACTATGCTGGTCAAGGAAACTGGTCTATAGTTCAGAGCCGTATCCCTCCTTCCCTTTTTGAAGATAGGTATCACATTTGCTTGTTTCCAGCATCTTGGAATCTCCCTCGACTCCAGTGACTCCTTAAATATGATACTTAGTGCCACTGATATTGTGTTTGCGCATTTTTTAAGCACATGAGGGGATATGTCATCGGGACCTGTAGCTTTATGAACATCTAAATCCATCAGCGCTTTGCATACCTCTGTGGCTGTAAGGTTGATGTTCTCTAATACCGGCCCTTGAGGTTCTATCACTGCAAACTGAGGGGGTGGGGTATTTTCTACTGTAAATACTGACTGAAACTCCTTGTTCAATTCTTTGCAGATCTCTTCATCCGTCTCAGTGATGCTTCCATCCGCTCTCTTTAGCCTTAAAACCTGTTCTTTTACCTTCAGTTTTCCTCTGATAAAGCTGTGGAAAAGCTTGGGATTTTCTTTAGCCTTCCTGGTGATGTCCCTCTAATAGTCTCTCTCTGCCTCTCTCCTTTTACTTAGGTAGTCATTTCTTGCTCTTTTGTAGATTTGCCAGGCATTTATGTTTTTTCTCCTCCTATACCTTTTCCAGCATTTGTCTCTCCACTCCTTAGCTCTTTTACACCCATTATCGAACCATTTCTCTCTGGCATGAATTACACCTACTTTGGTGACAGGTATGCAGCAATCTACTATCTTCCCATATTTCTCACAAAAGATGTCATACATTTCTTGTACAGATTTGTTGTAAAATAAGGTTCTCCAGTCAATAACTGTAAAAAGCTCATTCATTTTGATGTGTGTGTGTGTGTGTATGTGTGAATGTGTGTGTTTGTGTGTGACAACGGAACAGGTAAGAAAATTGCCATCATCGGACAGCACTGCAAGAAAACATTGGGATTCTTGTGAAACATAGTCATATATATATATATATATATATATATATATATATATATATATATATATATATATATATATATATATATATATATATATATATATATATATATATATATATATATATATATATATATATATATATATATATATATATATATATATATATATATATATATATATATATATATATATATATATATATATATATATATATATATATATGTATATGCATATATATATATATATATATATATATATATATATATATATATATATATATATATATATATATATATATATATATATATATATATATATATATATATATATATACATATATATATATATATATATATATATATATATATATATATATATATATATATATATATATATATATATTTATATATATATATATATAACCAATTAAGCACATTACATATGTGAAAACATGAATTATTTTTTACCCCGACCGGGACTCGAACCTAGGACTTATGATTACTAAGTCAAGGCGCTACCACTACACCACAGAAGGTTAAAAGGAATCCAACCTTATAGCTTATATCTGCTATACTTAGGAATGAACGCATTCTAACTGAATGCCACTATGTTCATATTACAGATTCCCCAACCTCACTCGTGGCTTCATTTTAGCATTTACTTCAATTCCCAATCTCATTCGGGCAATGAAATAACCAATTAAGCACATTACATATGTAAAAACATGAATCATTTTTTTACCCCGACCGGGACTCGAACCTAGGACTTATGATTACTAAGTCAAGGCACTACCACTACACCACAGAAGGTTAAAAGGAATCCAACCTTATAGCTTATATCTGCTATACTTAGGAATGAACGTATTCTAACTGAATGCCACTATGTTCATATTACAGATTCCCCAACCTCACTCGTGGCTTCATTTTAGCATTTAATTCAATTCCCAATATCATTCGGGCCATATGTTTTCACATATGTAATGTGCTTAATTGATTATTTCATGGCCCGAATGAGATTGGGAATTGAATTAAATGCTAAAATGAAGCCACGAGTGAGGTTGGGGAATCTGTAATATGAACATAGTGGCATTCAGTTAGAATGCGTTCATTCCTAAGTATAGCAGATATAAACTATAAAGTTGGATTCCTTTTAACCTTCTGTGGTGTAGTGGTAGCGCCTTGACTTAGTAAGCATTAGTCCTAGGTTCGAGTCCTGGTCAGGGTAAAAAATTATTCATGTTTTCACATATGTAATGTGCTTAATTGGTTATTTCATGGCCCGAATGAGAATGGGAATTGAATTAAATGCTAAAATGAAGCCACGAGTGAGGTTGGGGAATCTGTAATATGAACATAGTGGCATTCAGTTAGAATGTGTTCATTCCTAAGTATAGCAGATATAAGCTATAAAATTTGGATTCCTTTTAACCTTTTGTGGTGTAGTGGTAGCGCCTTGACTTAGTAATCATGAGTCCTAGGTTCGAGTCCCGGTCGGGGTAAAAAAATTTTCATATATATATATATATATATATATATATATATATATATATATATATATTATATATATATATATATATATATATATATATATATATATATATAAATATATATATATATATATATATATATATATATATATATATATATATATATATATATATATATATATATATATATATATATATATATATATATATATATATATAATAAAATATTGAAAAATGAAGATTACTTCTCCATATACTTCTGATTTTTTTTTTTATCGCTCTGTCTTCAAAACCGTGTGACAAATTGCTATGCATAATAAATCTTTTCAGTAGAAACTATTAAAAAAAATCCATTACAAAATGAGAAATAGAGCTGAACAATCAGTGACATTAAAAATAAATCCCACCTTGAATAATGAAGACGACTGGAAAGTTGTGAATAAGGGTTCAACGAAAATGGTTCTTAAGAAAAATGATACTTTTAGACTACAGGTTGCTAATTCATTTAGGTCACTTAGAGATGAATGTGACAGTGGCGGCAGCAATTCTTCAGGAACCATAGAGTCAGATAGGTGTACTAGCGATCGTAAAAATGGAAGTGGGAAAAGCTCTCAGGTCAAGAGCCTAGGTAAGTCTCCCAAGGTCGGAGTAACCCATCCTCCGGATAAGTCTCGTTCTTTGGTAATTGTAGGGGATTCACTATGCAGATATGTAGACAGGAAACTCAGGCATAGAGTTAGAGGAAAATATTTTTTCCCTGGAGCAGGTATGAAGAAGGTGGGTGAGTCAATAAATAGCTGGATTGAGAAAAAAGATGTTGTTTGTTTGATAGCTGGGGGAAATGACGTGCAGGATGGTAGAAGTGAAGAGCTGATTAGGTTGTATAGACAAGCCCTGGATAAGATTAGGAAAAGGGGTGCAGTTCCTGTGATGTGTGGTATTCTCCCTAGGCTTAGCCAAAGTTCAGAGTGGTGGTCTCGAGCTATAGGAGTAAATGCTAGGATGAAAGTCTTCTGTCGGGAGAATAATATAGGTTTTATAGACGGGTGGGATCACTTCACTAGTCGTAAGCATATGTATGCAAGGGATGGAGTGCATCTTTCTAATTCAGGTGTCTCGGTATTGGCTGGTATGATAGACAGAGAGGTAGGGGGGTTTTGTTAGACACAAATAATGAAATGATTAATACTTGTGCAGAGAAATTAGTCAGTAAGGGTTCAGTAAATAGTGGGTCAAATAACTGGGAGTCTAAGGATAAGAACCATTTGTTACATAGAACAAATATTAACAAAAAGAATAGCCACAAGAAGGGTGAAGCTAGAGAAAGTTTAAAAGTATATTATACAAATAGCCGTAGTTTAGGTAACAAGACAGAAGAACTGAGAGCCATAGTATGTAGTGAGAGACCGGATTTAATATGCATTAGTGAAAGTTGGATTAAATTAGAAAGCAAACACCTTAAGGCTGAGTACATAATTACAGGATATAAACTTTATAATGCTGATCGTAGTGCAGATAAAAGAGGGGGAGGGGTAATTATGTATATTAAAGATAGCCTCAGAAGCTGCATTAAGTCTGGAATTAAGACAAATCTAAATTCAGAAACCTTATGGGTTGAAATTAAAAATAATATAGAAAGTCTAGTTGTAGGAGTAGTCTACAGACCACCTGATCTAGATAATATAGAGTCGCAAGTTATATACGATGAAATTTCTAAAGTGAGCAGGTCAAATAGAGTTTGCATTGTAGGCGATTTTAATTTTAGACATATTAACTGGGAAACCATAACAGGTGATAGTAGCTCTAAGGAGTTTTTGGAAGTAGTAGAAGACAATTTCCTCTCTCAGCATGTACATGAAGCAACACGGGGGGTGAATACACTAGATTTAGTTCTTAGTAATAGAGAGAATATGGTTACAAATTTAGAAGTTGGTGAAAAATTGGGCAAAAGTGACCATGATTCCATTAGATTTAACATAATTTTCAAGGAAACTATAAAGGAAAATAAGAATATTGTTCCAAACTTTAGAGCAGGAGATTTTGAGGGCTTAAAAACTAAATTATCTAATGAGGTATGGGAAGGGATTTCTGGGGTACAGATGTGGCTAGTTAATCCAGCAGGTCAGGTCGCAGGTAGCGGATTACCCCGAAATTTGGGTACCACATGCCAAGGATTATCACAAGATAAGATCAATGCATTAAATTCTCTCACAGGAAAGAACAGCAGCCCGTCAGTTAATATAAATTTGGATGAGGAATATAACAATTTTGTCATGACTCTTAAGAATAGTCAGAGAGACTATATTCCCATGAAACATTGCAGATCAAGAAAAAATGACCCTAAATGGATGAACAATAGAATAAAGAATCTTATAGGTATTAAAAGAGGAATATACAGGAAACTAAAAAGAGGTGAAGAGCAGGTGAGGCAGCAATATATACAGTTAAACAGGGAAGTTAAAAAGATAGTTAGAGAGTCGAAAAGAAAATACGAAGTTCGAATAGCAGGAGAAGCTAAAGAAAATCCTAAAGGGTTTTATCAACATTATCAAACAAAATTTAAGGAAAAAGTCGGACCAATTGAAGTAGCCAATGGCCATATCACAGATGACGATAAAGTGATGTGTACATGTTTAAATGATTATTTCTTATCTGTATTTACAAATGAAAACTTCGAAAATATTCCGGAAGTAGAATCCATTTACAGAGACAGTCCCGATAATATACTTAGTTCAATAAATATTACGAGAGAGGAGGTAATAAAAGAAATAGATAAATTAAAGGCTCATAGATCTCCGGGACCTGATGGAATATATGCTAGAATATTAAAGGAATGCAAGGAAGAGCTTAGTTGTCCTCTAACTGCATTATTTAATAATTCAATAAAATTAGGATCGGTACCCATGGAGTGGAAATTGGCAGATGTGGTAACAATATTTAAAAAAGGAGAACGTGTTAAAAAGAATAATTATAGGCCGGTAAGTTTAACGTCAACAGTGGGTAAGATTCTAGAATCCATAATTGCAAATAAAATAAGGGCACATCTAGAATTACACAGACTGATAAAACTTTCACAACACGGGTTTCTTAAGGGTTTTTCGTGCCTTTCAAACTTACTGTCTTTTTATTCAGAAGTTTACGAGGCAGTAGATTGTGGCAAAGAATATGATACAATATATCTAGATTTTAGCAAAGCTTTTGATAGAGTTCCTCACAAAAGATTAGTTAAAAAGCTGGAAGCTCATGGTATAGGAGGAGCTGTGCTCAGATGGATCAAACAATGGTTCAAAGACAGAAAACAGAGGGTTTGCATAAATGGAGAGAAATCAGAGTGGGGCTCGGTTACAAGCGGGGTACCACAAGGCTCGGTACTGGGTCCTCTATTATTCATCGTATATCTAAATGATCTGGATTCGGATATCAGTAGTAACCTAAGTAAATTCGCAGACGACACTAAAATAGGTAGAACTATAAATGGAAAAGAAGACATTCATGCTTTACAGGAAGATCTAAATAGATTATCTGAATGGTCGGACAAATGGCAAATGGAATTTAATGTTGAAAAATGTAAAGTAGTTAAAATGGGTACTATAAAAGACAATACTAGTTATAAGCTAAATAACCATGAAATCATGAGTTCTCAGTGTGAAAGGGATTTGGGAGTTCTTGTGAGTAGTAGTCTTAAGCCAAGAGAGCAATGCACAGCAGTCAGAAATAAAGCAAACAGAATTTTAGGATTTATCTCAAGAAGCGTCAGCAATAGGACGGAAAAAGTTATTTTGCAGCTCTATCTTGCATTAGTTAGGCCCCATTTAGATTATGCTGTGCAATTCTGGTCACCCTATTATAGAATGGAAATTGAATCCTTGGAGAGAGTGCAACGAAGAATGACCAAGATGATACACAATATCAGAAATCTACCATATGAGGACAGATTAAAAAAACTTAATCTACATTCTCTAGAGAGGCGAAGAGTTAGGGGGGATATGATTGAAGTGTATAAATGGTTTAAAGGGATTAACAAGGGAGATATTAATAAAGTTTTAAAAATTCATGATCAAACCAGAACTCGTAATAATGGATTTAAGCTTGATAAATTTAGGTTCAGAAGGGAAATTGGTAAAAATTGGTTTTGTAATAGAGTAGCTGATGCATGGAACAAGCTTCCTAGTAGGATAGTAAATGCCAATACCTTAGACACCTTCAAATGTAGATTAGATAGACATATGACAGAGGTAGGGTGGGTATGAATAGGTTAGTGCTTATTAGAAAAATCATAAAAAGAAAAACAGAATAAATAAGTAGAGTAGAATAGAATAGGTTAGACATGCTGAAAATACAATTCAAAAATGGAGCTGCCTCGTGTGTGCCAGTAGGCATGTTGCAGTGTCCTCTATTCTTATGTTCTTATGTTCTTATGTACTCATTAACTGAACTTAAATGTAAACATTAGTGCCGGAAGGGAATTAATTTTAATTACTTTCAATTATCTGCCCTTCAGATAAGGATTTGCTTTGACACGATGAGCCTCAGTATTCTAATTCATTATTATTGTACCTGTAACAAGTCCTCTAAGGCTGATTTTGATAATTCGATAAATGCGCCTCTTTGACTCGTCTGGTCGTCGGTTCGAGATCCCCCTCTGTCCGATATTAGCAAAGGCATTCACTCAGGGTCACGGTCGCACTGCCAAAACCAAAGTCTTTCGAAAGAAAGCATCGTTCTAGGCCATAATAGAAAGGGGAGTCTGTGATATAACACCGATCAGTAGTCATCTGAAACGAATCTTGTAGGTCAGATAAAGAAAAAAAAGTAAAATAAGTTATTGTTCGAGATATATTAATCCCGTAAACTTTAATAATCCAAAAGAGGCGGAGTTGAAAAACAAAATATGAATGAATTGTGAAATGTTTAAAGGCTTTAAAGGCTTGAGTAGATTAATGAATGAACATGAACGTGAAGTATTCAGATGAAGTAGATACTGTTATTTCACCTGTCTTGGTGAAGGCTGAACCTCACATCTGTACCCTGATGAGTTGAATAATATAAAGAACTAAATATAAAAGGAAAAAGCCGCGGAGCAGCTCAAGAGGTAAAGAAATATATCTACTATTAGCTTTTCCTATCTTGGTGAAGGATACCCCTCACACCTATCCACAAATTATTTGAATAAATTGAATAGCTACACAAATAAAATAAGAGAGAATAACATAAGAACATAAGAATAGAGGACACTGCAACATGCCTACTGGCACACACGAGGCAGCTCCATTTTTGAATTGTATTTTCAGCATGTCTAACCTATTCTATTCTACTCTACTTATTTATTCTATTTTTCTGTTTATGATTTTTCTAATAAGCACTAACCTATTCATACCCACCCTACCTCTGCCATATGTCTA
>JAXCGZ010015731.1:20000-50669 GCA_037179515.1 Halocaridina rubra | reverse complement strand
CTCTCTTCTCTCTCTCTCTCTCTCTCTTCTCTCTCTCTCTCTCTCTCTCTCTCTCTCTCTCTCTCTCTCTCTCATGTTGACTCATTTTGGTTCGAAAATTATCTGAAAGATCGAATTCAATCAGTTCGATTGGGCTCGACTCTCTCTTCTTCTTTAGATATCAGTTTTGGCGTTCCTCAGGGTTCAGTTTTGGGTCCTCTGCTTTTCTTAATATATGTTAATGATTTACCTCAATTTATAAGAGATTGCCTACTTGTTATGTATGCTGATGACACCCAGATTATGCTTACTGGTGACATTGATAGAATTCCTGAAATCTTAAAAAGGGCTGAAGATATATTAAACTGTGCCAAAAGTTATTTTAACAGTAATGGTCTTTTACTGAACGAAAATAAAACTAAATTCGTTATTTTTGGATCAAATCAATACCTGTCCCGCATTCCTGAGAACATCAGTATAAATTTCAACAATGTTTCACTCTTCCCATCTAATAAGGTTAAAAATCTAGGAGTTATTATGGACAGTACCATGACATTTAATTTTCATATCGATGAACTACATAAAAAAGTGAACGGGACCCTTATTTACTTGAACAGAGTCTATGAAAGATTCGAGCCTGATTGTAGGGTAATTGTAGTACAAACATTGATTTTAAGTATTCTCAACTACTGTCTGAAGTGTTTGGGGTTCCACGACTAAGACCCAGATGTTACGAGTGAAAAGGCTCCAGAATTTTGCTGCAAGAGTTGCCATAGGGGGGGTGCATAAATATGATCACGTGACTCCCCTCTTTGAGAGATTGGGTTGGCTAAGGATGGACATGAAGTTCATATATAATATCTGTCTTTTAGTTTTTAAAATAAATCATGGAATATTACCGGAATGGCTCTTCTCATTGCCAACAGTTAATCAAGTGCGTATCAATAACGTCAACACCAGATATCAGAATTCTTTTTACGTGCCCAGAACTTCCACTGATATTGGGGCAAGAGCCTTAAATGTAATGGGCCCGAGACTTTGGAACTCTTTACCCGCAAACTTAAGAAGCTGCCAAACATTACCCTCACTTAAGTCTCATCTTTTAAATCACCTACTTAATAAGTGATTTTAGTCTCATTATTATCCTCCCATTGGGTAGAGGAAGTGTACGTATGCTTATTTTAATGTGTAAATATTTTGATTTTGTGCTTTGCAAATTTCATTTGTTTTATTTTGACATTTTACATTGTAATTTGTAATTAGATTAATTATCATGTAATAGCCATTTTTGATGGAATAAAGTTTTTGATTTTGACTTTGACTTTGTCTCTCTCTCTCTCCTCTCTCTCTGCTCTTCTCTCTCTCTCTCTCTCTCTCTCTCTCTCTCTCTCTCTCTCTCTCTCTCTCTCTCTCTCTCTCTCTCTCTCTCTCTCTCTCTCTCTCTTCTCTCTCTCTCTCTCTCTCTCTCTCTCTCTCATCTCTCTCTCTCTCTCTCTCTCTCTCTCTTTTTCTTTCTTTCTTTCTTTTCCCCCCAGTTTTGGAGAAGACATCACAAGCCGAGGGAGGATCATTATTTTTGACGTCATTGATGTTGTACCTGAGCCTGGCCAACCACTAACAAAAAACAGGTTGAAGTTATTGTATGAGGGTGAACAAAAAGGTCCAGTAACCGCCTTGGGACATTGCCGTGGTCTGCTGGTGTCTGCTATAGGTCAAAAGGTAAGAATTTCTGATGTTTAGTGAATGTCATTCTTGGGCCTGGGGTAGTTCAGTAGTAGAGCGTGGGAGTTGGGAAGCGACTGACACGGGGTCAATCCTACTTTGGAACATTAGGAAGGACATCCAGCCTTAATCCCTCAGCTCTGATATTTCTGTGTTCATCCCCATGCAAAATGGGACTAATAGTGACACAAAACAGTGTGAAGTTATTCTCTTACTGTAAAATATCCCTGCTTTCAACTAAAGAATTTGTGGAGTAAAGATTTTGCTTAGTAGTATTACTAATTACAGACTATTTATGGGCAGTAAAGTTAGTGAATAAACAGGAGACTGCAGTAGTGCAGTAGTTAGAGCACTTGACTCGAAGAGTGGCATACCTGTCTTTGAGCCTACCTTGGGACTTTAAGAAGGGCATCCAGACTTAATGCCCCAGCTGCAACCTGTCTGTGTCTACCTCCATTCGAATGAGGATTGTTAGTAACAAATAAAAACTGAAGAAAGTGAGTGAATGAGTATAAGTAACAAGTGTGTGAACTAGTTATTATTATTTGGTTTTGGGGACCCTGCCAGTCTACAGAAAAAGTGGCATATATGAAACTCTAAACAAAGAAAATCTCAGAAATCAGTTACTGCTCTATAAAAAAAAACAATACCTTTTTATGTCACAATTGCTCCTTGTTTGAGTGGAAGTGAATGAAGACATGTAGGGACTGGATTGTTAAGACTGGATTCCCATCCTGTTGCACCAGTGAAGACTCAAACCTGTTTTAATTGCTTTCTGTAACATGCGCTCTACCACTGAGCTACTGCGTGCGCAGACAGTGTCTCGAAGGACAAAATGTTGAAAGGTTAGGTTAGATATGATTTGGTTAGGTTAGGTTCTTTCGACACTCTGCCCTACTTCCGAGCTACCGAGACCCCCATTTACTGTCCCCACATGTTGTAATATAAGATTCTCTTATCTCTTCAAGAGTTTGAGCATTTTGTATAGTATATAACACAGGAATTTTTACTAGAAATGTTAGATCTTATCACTTTTGCTCTCGTATAGGATCTGCGATCCCTTTCTCCCCTGAAGTTTTTCAATCCATGAAGTAGTTGCCATAAGATGTAATTGCAACCTATATATGATGAAGATACTTGCCCTCCTACCCTGTGGCTGAGCTAATCAGGGTGGTGAGGGAGGGACTTGTGGCTGCCCTTTATCCTCAAGGAGCTGAGAGAAGTAATAGATGTATATTAGGTTCTATACAAGTGTGTGCTGTGACTTGGCCACACATTTATTGCCACCCTGTAGGATTGGTCGTCATGTATTATTAAAATTATACATGGTATAATGTATCGGCTCAAATGATTTAATTTTCTTGTACGCATTGTTTTACGGCTCAGTTGCGTATTATTTGTTTAATTACATACATGTACAATGGTTGTAATCCCTCATGCAAGAGGGTGGCTGAGTTAACACATACTTTTACCGGAAGGCAAACTTACCGTGATGACTCTTCGTAGCTCGCTTGGGGATATAGGGCTGCCATGACTTCCCGTCCACCACCCTATTTTGGTTGCCCATTGGGTATGTTGGCAAGGATCTTCTGCTGTGAGGCAGATAAGTAACCATTCCTTTAGTATATTTATAATCATGTCCCATTCTGATTTATCCCTTTTATTTTTCAGGTTTACATTTGGCAGTTAAAAGATGCAGACTTGGTTGGAATTGCTTTTATTGATACGCAGATATATATCCACCAATTGATGTGTGTAAAAAATCTCATCCTTGCTGCTGATATCTGCAAGTCTGTTTTCCTGCTGAGATTCCAAGAAGAAAATAGAACACTCTCTCTTGTCTCTAGGGTAAGATTCTATTCTAAGGCAATGGTAAATTACAACATATCATGAATACCGTGCAAATATATTTAGCTTTTTTATTTGTCACTATTAAGCCTTATAACAAGGGTGGACATAGACAGATTGAGACTGGGATATTAAGGCTGGATACTTATTCTAATACCTCGTGGTTGTTTCCATCCCAGGTCTGTCGTTTCCCAAGTTGACTGCTGTAACCACACTAATGGCAGCAAACTCCATTAAATGAAAAAAACGAACATGTCCTAAATTACCAGAAAGTTGATTGTAAAAGAGCAAAAAATGAATGAAAGCCCCTGACATATGTATGAGATTATTATAATTATTATTATTATTATTATTATTATTATTATTATTATTGCTTCAAGCCTAATTGAAAAAAGTGAAAGACCAGTACATAAAAAAAATATAATATACAAAAATTTGCTTTTTGGTTACTGTTTAAATACACAATAGGAATGCAAAAATATGCACTCAACATTTTATTTTTGCTTCAGAATAAAGGATTTGTTGACCAGAATATCAATTATAACCTCATATATCTGAAAAAATTAATTTTTTTCCAGAATCTCAATCATAACCTCATATATCTGAAAAGTATGGCAATATTATTTGGTATAGCTCCTTTTAAGTGGTTAGGGAAGAAAGGAATTAGGGAATAAAGAAATGGGAAGAATGGCGTGAGCCCAGTGATCTTCAGTCAATGGCTAAATAATCAGGTAGACATCTAGGTAATCGCTGACCTTCCAGGTGATTGCCCAAATTAATTGGTAACGACACGCGACAGTAATAAATAACTATATAATGTTTTCATTTGTTTCTAATTTCACAGGACTTGAAGCCACTCCAGGTATACGGAATTCAGTTCCTCGTAGACAACACTAATTTGGCCTTTATTGCGGGTGATGCTGATAAAAATCTCGTTGTCTTCACTTACAATCCAGAGTCCCATGAAAGTATGGGAGGCACAAGGCTAATAAGAAAAGGAGAGTTTCATCTCGGAGCCCACGTTAATTCCTTCTTTAGGTAAGAGTCGCATCAACTTCAGCTTCTAACCAGTACTGTTAATTATTACTATTATCATAAGGCAAGCAAAAAACCCAGCTGAAAAAAGTTAAACGATGATTAACCTCATGGCTCCAGCAGGGGATGCAACTTGGTGAGGAAAAGGATAAAGAGAAGATTGAATAAATCAAATTGCAGTACTTGAATTATTCCACTACAGTTTTAAGAATTCAACATCAAAGTCTGGTTGATATAATTTATTTGCACCCATTTTAAGCTTCTGAAGCTCCATTGACTCAAACAACATGGCTAGGTATTTCATTCCACTTCCTAATGGCAGCTGGAATAAAAGTTCTTTTATATTGATTGGTATTAAGTCTAATTAACGAAAATGTAGTGTCTAGATTGGTATTAAATTTAATAAAAGAGAATACAGTGTCTAGAGTTTCTTTAAATATAATAGGGGGAAATGTAATGTCTAGATTAGTATTAATTCTGATAAAAGAAGATGTAGTGTCTAGATTATATATCTTTTTTTAGATTTTTATGCTATTGCAAAACTCAGCTCAGTATTATTTTCTAGTAGGTTTATTGGCCAATCTAAGTTTCTTAAAGTTACGTTATTGAGAGCCTATTATATACTGTCATCAAGTTTTGTTTATGTGCTTGTTTATTAATTTCCCTAGTGGAATCTCATGAAATATGTTATCTATATAACTTTTAAGATTTCTTGTTTCTGTAGGTGTTCATGTGTGCATTGTTTTATGTGTCACTTGTAATTCCCATTGTGTGGGTGTACACAGATAGGTTGGAACTGGAGAATGAAGGCTAGTTGTCCTTCCTTATGCCCCGAGATGGGCTTGATCATGGGTCTTTCACTTCCAAAGTCAGTGCTCTAATCATTGCTTGTGACTAGTGCACTTAGCAATTTTATTCTGAACAGTAAATAAAGAAAATAACAACTTATTATTTAACTACAGAATACGATGCAGAATAGGAGATGTCTCGAGTGACAAACGATCTGGACCATCCGTAGAGCAGAAACACATCACCATGATGGCCTCGTTAGATGGTTCTGTCGGATATGTTTTGCCCGTCAGCGAGAGAATGTACAGGAGATTCTCCATGATCTATAATCTCTTGGTACAACACCTTCCCCACGTGGCAGGTAATCATATGCATTTATTAAGTAGTTTTTTTTTATTCCATCATTAAAGATATGAATAGAAATGGAGAATTGTCCAGTAATACATATATTTTAATAAATTTTAAATTTCCAGGTCTAAACCCTAAAGCTGCAAGAGCCTTCAGGAACAGATACAAACTGATGACCGGATCCTCGCGTGCAGTCCTTGATGCTGAGCTCATTTGGTCGTTTTTACACATGCCAATGCCAGAGAAAGTTGAGATTGCCAAAAAGATTGGCGCAAAAGTCGATGATATCATAGAAGATCTAATGGAAATTGATCGATTGACAGCACATTTCTGAACGTTTGACGGCTCATTTTTGAACTTCTGTTGCCCAGGTATTAAAGGTCTCTATATATTAAGGTAGTTTGATAACTTTTGATTTTGAACACTGAATTGTTCGTATATGGGCAGTCCTTGTAGTAGATGTAGTTCATGTAAGTTATATGGCTAAAATAAGCATGAAGTTTTTGCAGGTGTAAAGAATCACGATTCAAATGTTCTTTCTCACTGAGAAATTTGTTAAATTAGGGGTTCTGGAGTTTAAACAATCTGAATATCATATACAAGAGCATACAATTTGTATATTGATTTGTAAATTCTTGTATCTCCATTTAGTCATTTTATTTTGTTAAGGATCCAATGCTGTATGTTCTTGCATCTTTTCTTTATCCTACTTTACTTTTCCTAAACGTTTTATATTTCTTCTCTTCTGTGTTTCACTTTTTTTTTTCACCTCTGAGATTAGGGATAAGGGGGATAGGCAGTGTAATTGGGAGAAAGGAAGTAGAGGATGGGGTTAGGATTTAGGAAGAAAGTATATTGGGAGGAACAAGAATATAGGAGGGGAACTAAAGACAACAATTAGTGGACAGAGAATTGAGGAAGACTTCAAGATAAAAAAGGTGAGAAAAAAAATACTATTTCTGGGTAATTAGTGGCAGTGATAAACTAGAAAAACATAGATAGAGAAGACGAAACAGCAGAATGGGGAAGAAGAATTAATTCGTCAACATTAAATCTATTGGCTCCTCTCATCAGGGGTTGCTACAGCATATAAATTGTTGCTTTGTCAGGTAGTTAAGCTGAAAAAAGTTCAAAGACGTGTCACGAAACTGGTCCCAGAAATACAAAATCTCAGTTATAACGAGAGGCAGAGGGAATTAGACTTACCATCACTTGAAGATTGAGGGGGGATATGGTGACGGTTTTTAAATTCCTTCATGGTTATGACAGAGTGGATAGGGATTGATATTTTGATGTGGCTGGCACTAAAACTAAAGGTCATCGTTTGAAGCTTCTTAAGAAAACTTCTTTGCAGGATGTAAGGAAGTACTTTTTTAGTGTAGGAGTAGTTAATTGATATTCGCTAAGTGAAGAGGTAGTTAATGCTAACTTAATCCATAGTTTTAAGGACAAGTATCACTAAAGTACAAAATGCAACCGACCAGGAGACGGGAAGTTGCGAGCTTGGAGCTCTTTCCCGTAAGCACAATTAGGTAATTACGCACCCTCATGTCCTCCCCCACCACATCCATAAACCACCTTTTTGGCGTATGTCTCTCACTCCTGCATGGCAGCTCCATCCTCAGAATCCTCTCCCAACATTACCCCTCATCCCTTTTCAGCACATTCCAAAATTAACTCGGTCTCACCTCTCTCACCACATCCCCAGACCATCCTATCTGCACTGTCCCTTTAATATGCTAATTCTTTATCCTGTCCATCTTTGTCACATCCAAAGAAAACTGCGACATGTTCAGGAGTAATAAGCTACAAAAAAGAAATATAGCACACCATCTTTTATAACATATTCAGGATTAACATTTTACAAAAAAGAAATAGCACACCATCTTTTATCTGGTTTTATTGTCAAAATGGCAATGTCGTACAAATGGTATTTTAATGGCGCATGTTATAGAAAATGGAATTTTTAATGGCAGATGAAATCTCTATGAGTCCTCTAAACAGTTGGCATCTGTGTACGAAAAAAAGGCAAGAAGAGGACTCTCAGCCTTTTTCTATATAAATACATAATCATTATAAATTGTTGAGGTAAAACAGGTGTCAGAAATCAGATGTTATATATATATATATATATATATATATATATATATATATATATATATATATATATATATATATATATATATATATATATATATATATATATATTATATGAAATAAATCACATCGTTTGTTAATGTATTCTATTAACTATTAATACCAACCACTTTCATACTTTCTTCTCAAGTTATATTACGAAAATAGTATAAATACGAGATTCATTATAATTACACTTCTGTGACAAATATAATCATGTTAATGTTACATGTAACACAGAAACTCCATGTTGAAAAAATTGTTAAAGTATTTTTACATATTTCTATGAAATCTGTTTCTAGTAAATGCTCATGGACTATTATTAATCAAATACCAGTATGACCCCATGACCTGACTTTGTTTTTATTAATATAACATGACCTTATAACCTTACATACTTTAAAGGAAGATACTAACTGCCTAGCCATTAACACATTGTTCTACTCGCAGTTGAACTTTTGTCCACTTAATTACGACCTTGACACGTACCGTAACGTTGTTCCTTGAACGATCCCGAGTTGACTCACAGACCAAATCAGAAACAACACTTAAAACGCCATAAATTTGATTAAAATAAGTATACAGTATATTCAGTGATTAGTATAATTTTGTTTTTAATACTTAGCTTACATGACACAACAGGAATAATAAGGAAACATAATTATCAACATCTAGTATTAATATTTTGAATATAATACTTGTAGATCATCCATTAATTAATTGCAGAAGTTTTACCAAACTGACAGTTGTATATACAGTGCAAGGCATACATAATAATGTACAGTACCCATTACTGAATAGGCATACAGAGACTTGACCATATTTTGTATATTTTCATATTCAATTCACTTGAGCATTTTGCTATAATTGACTTCATTATTGCACTTACTTAACAACAAAGGTCTATGCATTTAAAAAAATAATGTTTAGAAACCTTCGTTAAATACTTCAGTTTGCAAAGACAAAGTTCTGTATGCAACCCAAGATTTAATAAATCATTATCAAACCAAAAGCCGTAAGTTCGGAGGGATGTGTAATGTAAACCGTGGATGGAACTCCGTTACTTTCCTCATTTTGTACATGTACATAATGTATGTTCTTTCCAACTGTTTTGTGAGAATAGTTTAGATTTGATAATATCACAATGGCTTTTTATTTCAAAATATCACATCACTTTCATAAACATATATTTTTCTAGGGTGTAAATGACTTTTGTTTATAATGTTTACAAATACCAGTTTCCTTGAGAGTTCAAATGTTCAAACTGGTATTAGGACATTTGCTTTTTTTGTTGCCAAAATTTTGTATGTTATATCCCAGGTGCGTATTCTGTAGAGCTCTCTCGAAATTCACATATGTATTACACTTCCATAAATACATACACCATAATTACATTGACTTCGTGTACAATTTTTGCAAACTATATATATATATATATATATATATATATATATATATATAATATATATATATATAGGCAAGTGTATGCAAGTAATTCACAGAGAAATATTTATTTGCCACAGAAAAAATGCCCATGTTTGTATCTCAGTATGTACCAAAGTAATGGAAAATTATCATGTCAATATGTCATATACGAGACCGTCACACATTTACCAATGATAGCACATCCGTCGTAAAAATTACTAGAACTCAGGAGGATAAAAATATCTGATACAGTCATGATATACAGTGAAAATCAACTCAAGTTACTTATGAGCTAACACTCCACAATTTCTGTGGGAAATATTTTGGCAATCAAACTTCCCCAAAACAGTGTCTGTAGGAGGGTCACCTCACCCCAGAACAAGATCTATTGGCACTTACGGACCATAGGACAAGATATATACTGGCACTTATGGCCCTATACGAAGAGCCCCTGTTGTTTGCTTTCATTTGACAAAGTTTGGACCAGCAGTAGGATGAAAACTTTACCTGCCTTGAACTTTTTCAGAATCTGCATGATCAGACTCAATAGGTTGCTTGGCAATTGAAAGAGAATGTCCTTACCTGCATTGGGGCCTATGCAATCGTATTTGTGGGGGAAGCATAATATTTACATGGAAGATAAGAGATTAAAAATGGAAGGTGTAAAATTCATCTATAAGCATCTTTCCCACCAATGAATGAAGAATATGAAGAAGCATCACAATAAAACCAAGGTTGACTACCCACATTCAGTCGTGTAAGAGAACCTGAAAAGATCCCAAACATGTGTGGACAGTGAGCCAAGTATCCTATTTCTTTGTCTTTTCTTGCACTCCAGTAAATCAAACTGGCTGTGAGACTTTCGAAGCCATATCCTCACAAATATGTACTGCACCTTCAGTCCACTGCAAATTAGAAGGCTGAAGAGCATGATGATTATGGAGTACATGTAATAGCACACAAGTAAATTTTATAACAGCATGACAGAAGTGGAAACACCAAATAATAAAAGGAGTTTGGCTGTGACATTGATTATAAGAGTTCTAAAGAAACAATGGCACAAACACACCTGCAACGGCAAGGGAGGACCTGGAGTCACAGCGCCTTCTTTGTGAGTCCACCCTTCAGAGATGCAAATCAAAACAGAAGAAGCAATGGATACCAAACTATTGCAACCAAACCCTGCCCCTCACGGGACATGAGAACCTGGGAGAGACTTTGGTCACCTGGGCAATTACTTCATTTCTCAAGCTAACACACTACAACAAATCCGTGGTATGACTAAGGACTTCCTTAGGGACTTGTGGCTGTTCCAAGCAACTTAGAGAAAGATAGCAACAACATAAGAGCACTCAGGGAGTGTATGATGTGTTCATCCTCCAGAGCTGCAAATCAGGAGAGGAGGCCAAACATCTCTGAAGAGGAGTAGCAAAACAGGCCAAACTGCCACAACCAACCCCTGTCTTTCATGAGGCACAAGACAACCTTTGTGAGAGTTTACATCATAATCTTAAAATTATCATTGGCATAGGTAGGAAGAAGCTTCAGAGTTTGTTTCACTTGCAACTTCACAAGTTATGGATGCAGTGAAAGGAAACTATAAAATGCCTGACTGCATAGAGCAAATATTGTAAAGGAGAGAGGAAAGGGGTGGGAAAAGCCTATTCATTCCTGAAACTGATGAAGAAGGCATGATAATTATCATTAGTTTTATGAAGCTATCTGAGGGACAAGGTGATGGAAAACATTGAAAACTTATTTCGTGTTGGACTCTCATTACACAACACTTGAAATGTTTGACCAAAATGTATGAAAGTTTGAAAACCACGGTAAACCCATTTCCTGATCAGGTAACAAACAGACAAAACCATACAATAGTGATTTTTAAGCACAGATTTTGGATATTTAAATGAACTTTTTCATAATCCTTAATTAGGGTACCTGTAAGTACAAATAGATCTCTCATTCTGGTAGTGTTGGCAGATCTGGAGAACCTGCTATTTGAATTTTTCCAAACTTACTATCATGCCTTTAAGTAAAAGAATTAAATGGGATAGTCAACCCAGAACATTTCTTCAAACATAACACCTTAACTCTCAGTCTATTAGATAACTTGATTACACAAAAGTGTAAAAATCATTACAGGTCAGAAGGGCACAAGACATACTAGACATAGGGCACTGTACATAAAGCAAAATTATATATATATATATATATATATATATATATATATATATATATATATATATATATATATATATATATATATATATATATATATATATATATATATATATATATATATATATATATATGTGTGTGTAGTCCCTCATATTAATCGATTTTAGATAGTGCAGTTTTCAATATACATGTTTGGAAATTATTAAAAAAAGTATAGGTATATATTGCCCCTAAAAATATAACTACAATACTGTTATTACAGAAAATTATATTTTAAGTATAGACACATATAAGGGTTCTGGATATAATAAATTTTTTGTACTAAAAAGGGAAGTGGTGGAACCAATTAACGGCATAAGATGAGGGACAACTGTGTATATATATATATATATATATATATATATATATATATATATATATATATATATATATATATATATATATATATATATATATATATATATATAAGATAATGAGAGAGAAAGCAGACGCAAAAAAGAACTACCCACCAATGTGGTTTTGAATACAGAATACATTATAACAGGAACATATTTCCAAGCATCATACAAACAGCAGCAGTGCTTCCTTTTCATATACCAGGCTAAGTGAAGGGGTTACATTAAGTCACTTTGCTTGATAGAAACTAAGGGATCATTTTACCAATTCCAAATCACAGATATTTTTTCTTTTTGTTAAATTTTTTTGTAGGTTATACGAGTTGAATTGTTACACACTACCATACTTTAAACATACTGTTTCTACAACACAAGTTTTGGAGTAGTTAAAAGCATACTAATGTCCTAATGGAGAGCATTCAAAAAAGTATTAAAATATCAGGCATGAGTTATATGACAGTTAACAACTGTAGATTTTTTTTTAACAAGGACAAGCCAAGTTGATGAAGACTTTTGTAATAAATTTTAAAAGTATTTTTTATTTCTGCCCATAACCATGCAATAGACAGCCAATGAATACAATCATATTATGATAGGCTGAAGCCTAATTTTCCAGGACAAAGGTTGAAAATTTTTCTTGGGCATAGTAGTAGATGCTTCATCAGGATGACCTGATCCTTTAAAGGGTTTAAGGAGTAGTAGCCTGTTTAAGCACTTTTAAGCTAGTTGCTTAAGATCTACTTAAACAGAACAAGTAAAAAGAAAGGAAAACTTATAATGAGATCATCGTACATAAAACTATAATGCTCAAGAGGTTAAATATGAAGCTAATGCAACTGTTTATCAAATGAATGTCTGTACGGAGACCGTTTTTCCAGATTTACACTGGAATTCGCCCTTAAGTCAGCTTAATACTTGAGCAAAATAAAAATAACAGATGAGACTTAGTACAAAGTATCACAAAGCTTATGTTAATTAAAAAAAAATTAATAAGATTTGCAAGAACATTACCACAGTTGTATACATTACGTCAACAAAATGCAAATAAATTACCACGTCCATGTCAGAATTAAAAACCTTTGAAATTATTCTTGGCTTACGTAATTATCACCTTTGAATATTCTTATGTGAAAAATGCTAACATGTAAAGGAAACATTTCAAAAGAGTGGACTTTGCATTGCAGTTCTCTGAATGGTACTAACAAGTTTAAAAAAGTTGGCACAAATTGTAGTTTAAGTACTGCAGCTTACACTTATAAACAACTGATAAGTCACTATATATTTTTCAATAAAATGTCACACAGACACTACAGTAGCAAAAAAGTTTGCTAATATCAGCACTGAAATGATTTTCTGGCATCACTCCTTATCACATATGACAACAGATCAGACCCAGTCTTTAGGCTGACCCCGACAGGAATGAATTGAATGACTGGAGGAATGAAGACTAACCTTATCTGCAGGCTCAGAAGGAGGCAGGATGGAGGCGATACTGCCTGAAGGACTGGCAGTGATTAGAGAGAGTTTTTCGCGTAGGCGCTCGGGAACTGAAGAGTAAGAGCTGGGTTTAGAGGAAGGAGGAGATATAGATTTTCTCTTCTCCATCTCTAATGTATGAAGAGTCTTATCGTGATGACTTAATCTATGCTCTCTAGGAGGACTACTTCCATGCTGTGTTTTTTCTGGACTACTAAACCTCCTCCTCTTGTCAGGGCTGAGTCCTTCATCTAACAAAGACCGTTTTCTCTTATCAGGGCTAATTGGTGGTCTGTTATAAGCTTCCATACTTATAGATCGTCTATACTTATTTGGACCGAAATCAAAGTCCAAGCCCTCTGGACTAACTGATTTGGTAACACGTAGTGAACTATGAGTTCGAGCCCCTCTGGGAGAACTGATGAAAGCTTCATTTACAAAACCTCTCATTGGACTAGCTCTGTTACTATCACTCGTTAGCAGACCACGCGTAGATCCATTTCTAACGTGCCCAATTTGTGGACTGCAAGTTGGTCCACCTAACACAGCGCTGACAGAACTAATAGACCCATTAAGGGATCCAACAAGCGAGCCATTTACCACAGGCTTGGCTGTCATTTCTTCATCTGCGAGGAATTTGTTAATTAACCAATTTCCTTCGCTCATTTTCCTATGTTTGTCAGGACTCCTGCCACGATGTCTTTGAAGTTTGTCTGGGCTGGAAGACCTACGCACTTTATCCGGACTCACGGAGCGATTTCTTGACTTTTTTCGCTCGTCCTCATAGCCATTTCTCTTGTTGGGGCTGCCAGATCTCCTGTTTTTATCAGGACTCTCTCCTCCTCGCCCCTCGGCTCTCCTCTTTTTATCTGGACTGCGACTTCTGTGATGACTCTTGGAGGAGCTCTTCACTTTAGCTTTTTTATCATTCCCATTTTTAGATTTTCTTTTATCTGGACTCTTACTCTTATATTTGTCAGGACTGAGGGACTTTGGCCTAAAAGTTTTAAAACTGATGATAGAAAATCTACTTGAAAGCCTGTCCTTGACTCTCGTTCCATTCTGAACCACTGTACCCTCAGTAGCACCGGGACCACTCTTTTCAGACTCTGTTGGAGATGTTACGGCCGCTCCGTCTGGACGGCGACTAGATTTATTCTTACTTGGTCGACTTAATTGGCTCTTTGCCGCTCTCTTGGCTTTTGTCGCAGCTCTCCGCACTTCATTAACTTTTCTCTTGAATGGCAAGTTTGCTCTGACGACTGTTGGGTGAACAACGTGATTTGCAGCAGCTGTTGCATCAGTTGTTCCATTGGCAGTCGTTCCTGCAGTTGCTGGTATCGTGTACTGCTGTGTGTTGTCATTTTTATGCCTGATAGTTTTGTTCTTTGATTTCTTCTTCTCCGGTCTCTTCCCGAACACTTTGATGATCGCCACCTGAAAAACACAACACCTGTGAGAAACATGGCAAATTCCAGTACCGAACACTAGAGCATGCTAGTTTTGAGAGAATATGGATATATACTACCACAATTGAAACAGAAGAAAGGTTAACTGTATTTTCAAGTAATTGAACTTTCATCCAAGTACATATCCATATTCAGATGAAGGAACAGCATAAATAAGTAAATCTCAAAGACTAGAGATCACATTAATGTAATCAAAGTGATGAAATTTATAATTGCCAAGAGGAAGATAAATAAAAATTGTGCAAAATACTCTACAGTTACTTTAAGTCCAATGGCAGAATATAATGAATATCAGAAGAGTTCACATACAACAAAAATATATCCTTCTGCTTAGTTTACCTTATTGATGTAATACCCTACAGAATACAAATGCTGTAACATACACACTACCAGCATTATACCACACATTTTACAAGCTATTTTCTGCTTAGGGTATTATATTTTGCTACTCCAAAAACTATAGATCATACTGCATGAAGCAAACCATCTGCAGAATCGAATGTCAAAAGTGAGTTATATTTGATCATACTTCTAATATGAAGATTTTTTTTTCACTATAGGTACTGCCCTTTTCCACCCCCTGGCAGGGCACCCCAACAACAAGAAGAAACATACAATTAAAATAATGCTTATCTACCCTTTTTCTCCTCCATATCACTCCCCTAATTCACTTCAAATAATTCATCTTTTTACCCGAGAATACATATCCTGAAAGACATTATTGTACTATCATAATACAAAATGGCTTATGATACTCAAGACCAAAACACAATGAATTAGCAAATGCTTATTAAAACTGCAGTGATGTGCATCTAAATAAACAATTTTAACATGCTTTAAACATTGATTTTTGATACAGACATACTTTCACTTTCTATAAACTCCAAGATAGTCATTTCAGTGTTCGTGGAAAAGAATTGTTCTATCGTACGCAGAGGAAGGCTTTGCATTTTATCTAAGGCCTTCTTTTTAAACGACATAGAACTGGGACACGACAGAAAATAATGAATTACCGTTACCTTTATATTTTGAATGAGTTCAAAGAAAAGGAATTTTGATTTCTAGAGAAATAATTTCTGGCAACTGGAAAAAGGCAGGAAAAGATAGACTGGAGCCAGGGGGTTTAAAATTGGATGTCCTTCTCAACATCCTGTGGTGGGCTCAAACCCATTTATTCGCTTTCCCACTCGGGCACTTTACCACTGAGCTACTGCTGCCCAAAATGTTAGTTTCAACACCAATAACTTAAATTTACACGACATTTATAATGTAAACATAGGTTTCTCAAATCACGTTCGCCCCTCACACTAACCTACTTTTGGTATGTAAAATTAGGTTGCATCCCAAGCTTAAACCATAACAGCTCCAATTTTCAGTTAGGGATGCCTGTCCATTATGTAACATAGCACTGCTTACAAACTATATGTGCCAACAACGCAACATGCACTCCATGAGAGCTCTGTGGGAAAGCCTGGGATCGGGGGTATCACATTCACTCCCTGAGAGCTCTGTGGGAGAGTCCAGGATCACCAGTGGCCTTCCTTAGGGGCTTGAGGCTATTCGGCCAGGCAACATAAGGAACAACAACCAAAATTTTCATTCATAATGAATATAAATTCTAAATAGTACTAATTACATCTGCAACACATACAGTAACTAATAAGGAATATTGTTAATTTTACTTCTTTTTCTACAAGGGATTTAATTAATATTCTAATATGTCTTCAAATCAACCTGGAACATCCATTTGGCATTTGCCATTTCTGTGGAAGTTTCTTTAACTACTAGGGATTTTATTAGAATTCTACACTATGTCTTCAAAAACCAACCTAGATCATCAACATGGCATTCACCACTTTCAGGGAAATTTCTTTTACAAGGGATTTTATAAATATTCTATCATATGTCTTCAATAAACGAACCTGGATCATCAGTTTGGCATTCGCCACTTTTAGAGAAATTTCTTTTACTACAAGGATTTTATTAACATTCTACTCTATGTCTTCAAAAAAACCAACCTGGATCATCAGTTTGGCATTCGCCATTCTTAGGGAAATTTTCCTCTAGATCGGTTTCCACAGTACAGTCACTCTCATCATCCGATTTAGGTTTCCGCCTCTAAAACATGCAATGTAAAAGTGTCAGCATGCGTAATGGAAAGAAGAAAATCAAAATAAAACAAAACCAAAAAGGAGAAAATAATGTCTGAGATGAGTCAGAAACTGAAAACTTATTAGTTTATTAGTGTCAGCATGCAGTTTATAACAAAGATAAAATAAAAGAAAACTTACAAGGAGGACTAAAAACTAAACGAAAACATGATGACAGTTACAGGCACTAGAGAACCAATATTATAAGCTATATTAGTACAAAGATAATTAATCCAAATGCTAGATTTGAGGTAATATGGATAAGTACTGTACTATTGTTTTAGTTTTAAGACTTATAATTCAATGTCTTTTATATATTATATATAATATTACAAATACAATGACCAAAATCTCTTTGTATGAGGGGCTGGCCTAGTCAATGCACACACATTCACTAGAAGCTAATATACCTCCATCAATCCTATCAGCTCCTTTGCGATAAAAAGGTTGCCACAATTCTCCCCCCAATCTTTTGCCTCACAGCAGAAGACCCTTTATCCCTAAGGAGGCAAGAGGAGTGACTGAGGCACAGTATATTGGTTTCTAGTAGATGGGTGTGCTTTAACTCGGCCACCACACTTACAAGAGGAATTACATCCATTGTGTATATACATGTATTATAGCAGGAAAGTGTGTATGTGTATGTTATTTTGTTATGTCAATATTAGACAGCAGAATGATGAGAAAACAGAAACAATATAGGTCTCATGGCCGATAAAAAATAAACTTGTCTTTCATAAAGTAAAAGTCATATGCAATGAAGGGGACAAGTGAAAGGTGAGCGAGTGCATGATATGTGGACGAGCATAGTGTCCAATTACTGAGCGAGTGCATGGTCTGTGGATGGGCATGGTGTCCAATTTTTCTTAGGGTTAGATGCAACCCTACCCATTAACGGCGTCACTGCGTAGCTCTCGGGCTCAGCTGAAACCCGCCGTTCTTGGTAGTATGAGGAGTAGAAGGGAGAGGAGTGATAGGACTCTAGGTTCTCCTTGTAAGTTGGATCCATTGTACAAATACCAAACATGGGCATCTGCAAAGGTGGACAGGTGGAAAAACCTAAGTTAAGAAAGAAAGTATGCCAAGGAGGGCAGGGGGGTAAAGCCGGCAAAGAGGGATCGACACTCGAACTTTGTAACAATGTGCTAGAATGTCTGTTACTGGAGGCAAATGATTAAAAAGGGGAAGGACACATTACATATATCAAGCAAAGGGTTAAAGTTTTACAAGATATTAAAGGGAATAATTAATATGAAAGCTATAAAAGAAAAACTTGAAATATTAACATGAGGCTCAGTTATTAGAAATAACAATAGTAGACAGTCACATGTTAAGTAGAAATTAAATTGTCTTTGTTTTTCATGCTTACATGCTCAGAGGGATAAAAATCTACAAGAATATCTACAGGAAGTTAAAAACTAGACTAAAAGTTCTTGCCAGAGCTGCATATGTATGAAGACTTAATATGCATACTCAATGCAGTTATAGACTGCATATGTATGAGCACTAACTTATGTATACATAGTACAGTCTTCCAAGAAGTCTAAACTCCTTGCCAGAGCTTTAGAGTATGAACACTTAACTTCATACACATGCAGTTTTGGTCTAAAAGGGATTAAGGATGTCTCTTAAATTTATATGGCATGCACATCTTATAAAGGATAAAATGCCACATTGAATCCTGTGATTTACTGGAACCAAGTCGCGAAATATGCATCTAGCACCAAAGCATGCACCAGACCAGCTCGTGGCTAATATGTTTTAAGTTTTCTTTATGTATTATAAAATGAAAAGAGGTAGATCGCCCTATAACAGGTAACTTTTACACCTATGGGTCCATCATGACCCATTCCACCTTGGGTGGATATTCACACCAAACATGCAACTTCTGAGGAGTATTATTTTATCTGAAGGGACTTCCTTTTTCTCAAGAAGTCTGATGCCAAGATCATTCATAGTGATAACTTTAAACTTACCGATCAGATGATACTATGAATTCTTCTGCATTCATTTTTCCATGATAAATTAATGTGTTTTTATTATCTGTACTTACCAATAGCACCATCACAGCAAAGATGACGAAGAGGACGGCATACCAGTGTTCCACAATCCATCGCTGAAGATTGGCTAAGGATTCGTCGCTGAGTAAGAGACCTCGCAGCGTTGCCAATGGACCCGATGGATCGACCTGAGTGTAAAAGATCGGCTGTTAAAAACCAAGACTCATGTTTGTGAATCACAGATGTCTATACACATTATTAGAAAAGTAAACTTCCTCTCTTTATAATCATGTTTGTAGAGTTTACACTTTTGGCAGCCCTAAAAGGTTAATTTATGGCATATAAAGAACTTTGAGGATTATGCAAGCCAGAAGTGAAAGAGTAATTGTAAGACCTCTTTAAAATGGTAGAACAGTGACAAAATACTTCATTGATATCAATTGATATCATCATTTACAAAATATTTACATGTAATAAATAAAAAAAAGATAATTAACTAATAAATGAAAAGATACAAACCTCTCTGCATTTCTTGAAAACATCACAGTATCCTTTATAATCATTGCAAGGCGTACCAGCCTTGGCGTACATGTCGGGAATGTCGTATGGGACTACGTTCCATTCGAAAGAAGACCTACAAAGTTGTATTTTGCATTAGCATAATATTAAAAGTATATTATTATTAAAATCATAAGCCAAGCAAAAACCCCAGCAGTAAAGTCTGCAGATGGCTATAGCAGGGGAAGTAACCTGGTGAGGATAAGGAAAAATTGGGAAGATATAATAAGGTACAACTCGGTATTAAATGTAGTACTTCATTTCTAACTTTCTTAGGCCACAAGTTATTCAAACAGGTCCAGGAAAAGATATCGATTATATGCAAGTAAAGAACTTCAAAAATTAATTCATTAAGAGACACTGATTAATGCCTCATCATTAAATTATTATTATTATTATACCTATTATCATTATTATTATTATCCTAAGCCAAGCAACAAGCCCAGCTTGAAAAATTCAGCAACCATATACAAGATGGTTGCAGCAGGGGAAACAAAAATGAAAAAGAAAAAATAGAAAAAGATATAACCAATTCTACCCTCTATCTCTGCTGTTTGTCAGTTCCCAAGGAGAGAGCTTTAACCACAGTGCTACTGTGTCAAAACTGTTAGGGTAAAATGAAGCTCTCCCAAATCAGTTTAGTGAAACATGGCAAAATATTTTAAAAACACCCACTTTAGTTTCTCAGTAAGGATGTGGCCATCCTGCTGACACGGGGAGACAAGCTATTATGTATTCAACTCTGTCAAAACCATAAAAGAATTTGAAAACCGTTTCCATATCATCCCTCTTCCTCCCCACTTCCAGTGATGGTAAGTCTAAATCCCTTGTCCTTTCCTTATAAATGAGATTAAGTACAGCTGTATGTATACATACAAAAGAAAAAAAATAGAATATACCGAGTTTAACATATAACAAAATTCATAATTACATGCACTGTTGATGCTCTCCAGGAAGTTTACAGCATAATTCACAAGATTTAGTTATGGGATCACCCCTGTTGCGAGTACACTGGCATGATTCAAGCCCATACGCCAAGCAAATGGATCCTGAACATTCGCCTTTATAGCAAACAAACTCTTCATTACATATGGTCTGTAAATATAAAGTTCTCATTATAATTTTGCATGGAACATATCCTGATGAAATAATTATGCATATTGCAATATTTGGACATAGCACCAGAAAGGACTGCATAATTTACACAATCTCTAAAGACCATGTCATATATATTCTAGATGAATAGTGTATAGAGATAGTGTCTCTCATAGAGGTAACCGATCTCAGGGAATTATTGAAGGGTCATGGCAGAAGATCCCTGCCTACTTACCTTGTGGATGACCCAAGCAGGGTAGTTGGGGGAAAATTGTGGTAGCCCTTTATCCACAAGGAGCTAAGAGGTACTCAAGGTATATTGGCTGCTAATTAATGTGTGTGCTTTGTCTTGGCCACCCCCCTTCAAGGGGGATTTCAGCTGTGGTATATGTATTAATGTTATAATTACAAAAAATTTTTTTTATTCATAATACATACTGACCTTATTAGGTTTATTTGTCGATGGAGGACACTGCGGGTATCTACCATTGCAAAAGGAGGAGTCTCTGCACCCGTTGTCATCCCGACATTTGTCACCAACTTTTAGATGACAATCGTTCGTACAACAAGGACCCTGAAATTCGAGACAGTCTTAGCTCACTACATATAAATAGAGTACATGAAGTTTAATCTGATTAAAATATGATCATCTAAAATTCATATGCAATGAGACACCAATACTGCTGTTATAAAAAAAATGCCTTAATTGTAAAATTTGCAGAGTGATCATTTCCAAAAGTATTAATAATTATAACTATAAGATTTAAAATAAACAACACAGTAGATGGAACACTCAAAAAAATGGAAGGAGTAAGTGTACGTCAGAGATGTTTAATACAGTACAGTATACAAATTTTGTCTGAACTGGGAAAAACAGATCTTGATGGGTCTAAGAGTATGTTTAACCCATATTTTCTTCTTATAACAGTTTAATATTTTACCTGGGATGGAGAGCATACCTTGCTGGGTAAAAGAGTGCATTTGACACAAATTTTGTTGTTATATCTGTTCCATATTAACTGGGAAGGGGAGCAGCACTTGTAGGGTATACGGATGCTATTAGCACAAACTATGTTCTTATAACAGTTTAATAGCTTACTTAGGACAGAGAGCAGAACCTTGTTGGGTCTAAGAGTACATTTAACACAAATTTTTAATTTATAACTATTTCTTATCTCACCTGAGATGGAGAGCAGACCTTGTTGGGTCTAAGAGTGCAAGGTGTTTGCCCCTTCATGGGGTTGGTTTTCATCGGATAGCAGCAAGCCTCCTCGCAATCCTCCTCCCATCCACAATCACATTCCTCTCCCACTTCAACAACGCCATTTCCACATATAGCAGCTTGCGGCTGAGTGAAACATCCTTTGGTATCACGCGCTTTGGAATTCAAGACACTGTTTATTTGTCTTAGAGAGCATGGTGAGAATTTGTTGTTATTTTGCTTGTCGCCGGAAGTTGCCCTGTGTTAGAAAAGAAAAATTAATGAGTTGTCACTAACACAGTATATTGACAAAGACTAAATACCGTTACATGGGACTGACTAGGCCAAAAATAAATCGAGTTTATTGGTATTATAATTTTCTTTTTCATACATGATGCATTATCCTGCAGAAGCTTTCTGAGATGCCACAAATTTAAGAAAAAATACATGATAGCAAGGCCTCATTATAGCCTATCTGTTCCTACGTCTTTCATTAGCTGCTTTGGGGCAAGAGAGGGATTTCAGGACAGGTAAGGCTGCCACTCTCCCATTCTTCTTTTAGTCATTTAAGAGAGCAGAAAATATGATGATAAAATACTTTCTCCAGCACAAAGAATATAAAGTTTTGTCCATTTCCTATAACACGCAGGGCTATTTGGAGTGGCATTTTGATAGTGTTTCTGCCACATATAATGACAATATTATTTATTTTTGCCGTTTTTATGTCACTATGAGTCCCCATTCCAATGGGGTGGACACAGGTTGGAGCTGGGGAAATAAACCTGGATGCCCTTCCTAATACCCAACTGTGGATCAAACATGGGTATGTCACTTCCCAGGTCGAGTGTTCTAACCAGTAAGCTTCTGGCGACTGATACATGGGAATTTTCTGCAGTAAAATGTGGGAGCAATTTTTTTTAGTTCATTAAAGAATTATGAATAGCTACTTTGAAGATATAAACTACCACACTATGCTATGATGTATTGTTACTCTAGTGCACAATGTAATGTAAAATCTTTTAAACATAATACCAAAGCTAGTCTAATAACCCCTCAAGGTGATATAATTACAACTGTGCCAAAATAAGCAGGGTTTATATTAACAAGGTTTAACACTGCACATTCAAAATTGCAATACTTTAGTATTTTAAAACACTCATGCACCTTTTTATGTAAAAAATTAGTTCCCATTCAAACGAAAGTGAACACTGACATGTTGGAACTTGGGAATTAAGGTTGGTTGGCCTTCCTGCTGCTCCATGGTGGGATTATACTCACATTAGCCACTTCCCAACTCACGCAATCTACCACTGGGCTACTGTGGCACCCTGTTAAAAACCCTAAAACTTACCAAATTTCAGTAAAAAGACCACATATAAAAGGATAAAAAACTATGAATTCATTTGTATATGTTGCCATAGATTTCTTACCTGGCATACATAATATAATTGCCATCAGGACCACCAGGTGTGCATCTTGTATCAGACTCAGGATCATGTGGACTTCCAAAATTATGACCAATTTCATGGGCCAAAGTGACATGACTAACAGCTGGAGGCACATGCTTGCCATAGTTAAGAAGTGTAACAATACCCGTGTTGAGAGACTGAAAAAGACGAATTGCTCGTTAAGGTAAACTGAAAATTAAGTTTGGATTTATTCAAGCGTAAAAATGGCCGAAAAAAACGATAACTGCAACAGTAAAACAAGAAAATATTTTACCTTTAAGCTGCCTCTATAGTGACCGTTCTTCTCGCATACACCACCAGCATTTTTCAAATCGCCTGTCCAGGCAAGGCCCAGAGTTCCACCCTCAAAGTCTCTGCAATGCCAAACAAGGAAAACAATGTCAGTTATTGAAAATACAGTGTAGTTTGATTCAAATTTACCAAGATATCACATGCTGGACATTAGTATATGCAGTGAGACTAATCATTAAAAATTATAAAGAAAAAAGAATTAGTTGGTTTTAATAACGCTATTACAATATGAAAATGTGCATGCCATTCTTAATATATTCTTATTTTATGTAAAAGAGATATCGAATACTGTACAGTCTTCTTTCATAAATTCTTCCAAATCGGTCAACAGACAATGGGTTGATTATCATTGTAAAGAAAGCAGTATCTTTTTTTTATTTACAATGTAAATATCCTTGCTCCCACAAAACTTCAGAAACTAATACAAATACTTTCTTCACGTGCAGTTTTACTTAACAGCATTAATGATGACAAATTTAGAAAAAAATTTCACCTAGGCAAAATAAAAATGTATCTGAAATATACTGGATAGGGAGTTCCACAAAAAATGTAAGGATCCTAGTATAAAAATATAACCTAACCGTGCAAAACTGATTTTACAGTTTTCAATAAGTTTCTAACATAACCTAGCAGTAAAAACTGGTTTTACCAAAGGAAAGAGTGCATTCAAACAAACTGTTAAAACTGGCTTTACTGAGGGAATAACTGCATTTTAATATTATTTCATTATGAAAAACTGATTTTACAAGGGAAAAATTTAGTTGTAACATGACCTAACTATGAAAACTGGTTTTAGGAAGGTATAATTGCATTCTAACATGTAATCAAATAAAACTCTGTTTTACCTCGGGAAAAATTGCATTCTAATTTAACTGAAAATCTGTTTTCATTTGCATTCTAACCTAACGTAACGAAACTTAGCAAAATTTTGCAATAAAACCATTTCTGCGCTCAGTTACAGTAAAGACATTATAAGTCAACTAAAGAACGGAGTAGTTTCTCTTCCAATTAATATTGGCAATACAAACTAAAAAAACTTTCAATGTACTCCTATGATACAATATTAAAAAAAATGACTTAAACAACTAAAAACAATAATTTTTAAACCAGTTCATTTTTTAATTGGGGATTAAGTAACCTAACAAACATTATTATAAATTTCATGATTTGTTTTCCTTACTGGGGGCGTGAAAGTAAATTTCTACCCTATTAAGTAAGTGCAGAACTCCTGTAATTAAACTTTAAAAACCCAACTTTTTTAAAGTTACCTGTAAATTAACATATACAGTACTTAAAATTTCCTCAGTATCTCCACACCCTGTAACTGAAAAAATGAAAGAAACCGTCGTTTTTTATTCACCCAGTTACTTGTGAATGAACACATAGGCAAGGCAAATGGCATCATAAACATAGGAAAGAAACCGTATTTTTTTCTTCCAATAACCTGTATGTGAACATACAGACACTTACTATCCCTCAGTAACACAAGAGACCCCTTAAGTGAAAAGACTAAGTCATTTTTCTTCTAATTACCTGAAGTTAACACTTGGCCAGAAACCCAATAAGTGAATAAAAGAAAAAGTGGTCGTTTTTCCTAATTACCTTTAAGTGAACATAACAGTTCCTGTAAGTGAACTTAAGTAAAGAGTGAGCGAGATCCATTTAGTGACCAAAAGAAATAAGTCGTCATTTTTCTTCCAATTACCAGTAAGTGAACACATGGGCAATAACCCTATAAGTGAATACAAGAAAGAAGTGGTCGTTTTTGTTTCCATTACCTTTAAGTGAACACTAGTAAACATAGCTCCACAGACCTTTTAAGTGGATAAAAGAGACATGATCGTTTTTCTTCCTATTACCTGTAAGTGAACACTAGTACACATAACGCCAGAGATCTTTTACGTGAATAAAAGAAAATGGTAAATTTTCTCCCGATTACCTGTAAGTGAACACAAGTACACATAACTCCAGAGACCTTTTACGTGAATAAAAGAAAAATTGGTCAATTTTCTCCAAATTACCTGTAAGTGAACACAAGTACACATAACTCCAGAGACCTTTTACATGAATAAAAGAAAGAAATGGTGAATTTTCTCCCAATACCTGTAAGTGAACACTAGTACACATAACGCCAGTGACCTTTTACTTGAATAAAAGAAAGAAATGGTCAATTTTCTCCCAATTACCTGTAAGTGAACATATAGGCAAGGCAAAAGGCATCGTAATCTTCTTCCGAGAAGAGTTCCAGGAACTTCTCCACGCCATAGTTACCAGGGAATCGGTATGATGGATCATTCAGCGCCACCGGTGTGTGAATCTTGATCCTTTTGATCATGAAACCAATCTCATCAGCTGCTTTGTCCGAGTTGAAATCTGAAAAGAAATTAAATTTTAAAATAAAAATATGACTTTGTTAAGGAATTCACGTAATTTATGATTAGCACCAAAATTGGATTAAATAATGGAATAACAAAAAATGAATGTATGAGTCTGTAATTGGCACTAAAATAAGATAAAAAGGATGAAAAATTATGGCACAAAAACAAGCAATATTTAATTGAAATGAAAAAAGTATAAAGTATCAAATATTCCCTTAAGATATAATTACTTAATTAAAATAAGAGTCTGTAACGGAATTCCAACAGGCTGTAATTAACACTCCATTAGGCTTCAGAATTATGGAATAAACGAACAATATTTATCATAAATGAACACGTACAAGATATAAAATTCCCCGTGGCCATAATTATCAAACAAATTCATAATAATTATCAAGAGTCAATATTATTCTTATAGTTCTTGAAAACGGTTCAATATATAAAATACAAATCCAGTAGACTATTATTAAAGCCGTATTAGATCAGAAAGCGGATATTATATTACAAAAATAATCATAGTAGTTTGAGAGTATATCCATTACAAAATTATATTTGTGAGACTTATATCTGTTGCGCTTTGATCTTTTCAAAACGAACTTGTATTTTTTTTTTTTTACCCCTCAGGATCTCTTTAGAAGAAGAAAATGAGCAGAATTACTGGGTGTAATAGATCATGATGGAAGAAAAGAGGACGGTGAGAAATGAAAGAAAATTATTATAATAGTTCAAAGAAACGTAAATGAGAATCATTACTGGAGGTGGTCTACTAATGTGAAATACTGAGAAGCATTATTATTATTATTATTATTATTATTATTATTATTATTATTATTGTAGTCACCGTGGCTCAAGCGGTAGTGTCCGCGACTCTGAGGCGTCAGGTCGAGGGTTCGCGCCCCGTCACGGTCTGAGGTTAGCAAGGGCATGCAATCAGGGTAATGATTACATCTGCCAAAACAAGTCCTTCGCAAGAAGACACCGTCCTAGCCTTTGGTAGAAAAGGGATTCCGTGACGTAAAACCGGAACATTATTATTATTATTATTATTATTATTATTATTATTATTATTATTATTTTTATTATTATTATTATTATTATTATATTGCCACCAATAATAATAATAATAATAATAATAATAATAATAATAATAATAATAATAATAATAATAAAAAAAACAACATCAATAAAACAAAAATGGAGCTTCGAAGAATACATTATCTAAATTAATGACTTTCAAAGACGTCTCCATAAAAAAAAGTAATAATAACAGCATATCAAATACTTCTCCGAAAAAAAAATCTCCGATAATTATTCATTTTTCATCGTAAAATGACCGACTCTTTGATCATCGGAAATCTATATAATGGGGCATAGGGTGACAGAGGTCGACTATTATATTCACTACATTCCATCATTATCAGTGGGATTATATAACAAATGATACATGCGGGATAAGGGGCCAAGGGAACTGGGTAAGCAAGACAGGAAAAGGTGGAAGAGGCTAGTAAAAACAGCGACCCCATGTAGAAACTGATGAAGCCTGAAGACGGAGAAGAAAATTTCAACGCAATCAGTATTGAGAGAGAAACGGGTCCGGCGTAGTGTAATGGTTAGAGAACTCGCCTCGGGTGGTGATAGTCCTGTGATCGAACCAACCACGGGACGTTGGGATAGGCATCCAGCCTTATTTCCCTAATTCCATCCTGCCTGTGTTCACCCCCATTTGAATGGGAATTCATAGTAACACATAAAATGCTAAGAAAAAATCTCTGGCAAAAGTAATTTCTGGTCTTCGTTATGGCATTTATTAGCTATTAATTAATTAAATAATTAATGAAAATAATAATAATAATAATAATATTAATAATAATAGCAATAATAATAATAATAATAATAATAATAGTAATAATAATAATATGACACCATATCTCGCTGAGACTGACAGGGTGGCCACAGCTGAATATAAGGAGGATGAAAGCAGTGGCTAATTATAACGCTGAAGCCAGCAAAGTGGCCACAACTGAACCAAAAAAGAGGAGGCAGTAAGAGATACACTATACTCTGCCCGACCTCACCCCTTAAATCATCTGTTATGTGGCAAGGAAAAAACTGCTATAACTGATGACAGAGACAATACTTATACATTCTTCACACCTCTCAATATTCCCAATGTTATGGCCACATTTAAAACTCAATAACGCCTTTTTCTCATGCAAACTATCCTTACCCGTAACTTTGTAAATATTATTGACTCTTTGGACGTGTCGGGTGATGGTGTCTATGCACGCTTCCTCAGAACCAATTTTCTCGAAGAAGAGATGGTCTGCTTGCAAGTACAGCATACACGTTGTTTTCTGGGGATCAACACTTGATCTGCGGAGAGGATATACAGACTATAAAAATCCTTATAATGGATAAGATGGTAAAGGTAGGCCTAGAGACGGTAAGGCCTACAAGAACATTCCTTACAGAGATACTGAGGCATGAAAACATTCTGTGTTGAATTCTTTGTGAACTTCAATAAATATGGTTCTGAAATGTCATTTAAATAGTCTATCTCATATCTAGATCACAGCAGCACATTTCTAATATTACATGAAATCATTTACATAATTATATAATAATGCACACACTTACCTCTTTTTTCTGGCACTTCTATGCCAAGAGTGGCCAAATTCTGGAAGCACTGGAGGCACAACACCTGCCATCCTTCTAAGAGTACCATTGAAGGAAGTTCTGGAAAAGGTGGCATCTTTTTCTACAGTGGGTTCATATACCAATTCGAAATCCATTTGGTCACTATTGGGGCCTGGGGCGGATGAAGAATTGCGAAGGGACGCCATGTTGTTATTGTTGCTTGTGTAAGTTTGTTGTTGATGTGGAGGGCGGGAAGAGGCGTTGGGCTGAGCACCAGCAGGACTGAACAGACTGGCAGCGTCCTGGAGTTGTGATTTGAACTGCTGTACAAAATGAGATGGTTTTTTATCAAAAGTAGAGCTCTTTGTAAATGGGTAACTACGATGACAGCTAGAAGATTCTTCTTCAAAACAGGGAGCAGAAGGAGAAGCAGAATGAACACCCTTAGAAGGTGTAGAACCAGTGAACAAGGGAGGAGAGGAAGAAGAGGTAGGAGCAGATGCACCAGGAGAGAGTTCGCTCCTGGACTTGTCGTAATCACTAGCAGCATCTTTATATAAACTGTTACTACGAATCACAGCCTTGTGTTTGGGATTTAAACCGTGCAGCTTTGGCGACGACGGAACGGCATTTGCTCTTGGCAGAGATGCCACACTGGACGAAATGGAAGAGTGAGATGAAGGCGCTGGGGTTCCAGAGGGCTGGAGGAAACTATCTTGTCTGATGTGCTCCTCAGGCTGCCTCTCTGGACCTACGGGGACACCCAATGGCTCGAAATGCGAGGCCAATGACTCAGTATCACCTGTTGTTGATGGTCCCCAAGGAGTATGGACACGGCCTCGAAGATGCAGCTGGTGAGAGGCGCATCTAGAGAGCGCAGGATGGGCCACATCAGAGGCCTTGTACATCACCGAATGGAAGTCTGCATTCTCCAAGTATCTGCTGGCGGGCTCTAGATAATAGAGCTCATTGGGAGTTGCTACGTGGCCATCAAAAAGCCCTTCTTTCGTAACCACACCCTCCACCTTCGCTAAATGGTCATCTGAAATGTAAAACACAGTAGGTATTTCAAGTGAATCTGAATGGTATGGACAGAGAAGATCTTGAAATGCCATTATTTTCATTAATTTATTCATCTTTAACCACACTGAAACTCAGAATTTTTTAAACTGAAACTCAGAATTGCCAAGAAATCTTATCTAAACTAATTTATACAATGAAAAGAAGGTTATGAGAGTGCAAAGACAACTGACAATGGTTAATACACTGAATTTCTAATATCAACCACAATGAAAAAAAACTAAAGACTTACCAATTCATACCAATTTGTAATAAAAAAAATAAAAAATCGTACCAATTATAGAAGCATAATAAATTTTGAAAATCTCATTTCAGTTAACGATAACATAATGTTCAAACAAAAAGGAGAAAAAACTGCCATTCTTTTATTACCTTCCAAAGTGCCTGAATAAACTTTGCTGAAGTCGAAGTCAATAGGCCCTTCGGAGGATTCGAATACGACGTCATCGGCGAAAATAGAGGCGTCGCGTTTCAAACGCAATTTGAACAATCTGTTGCCGAGAAAAAGACAATATTTACATTAATTAGATAATCACAAATACACAGGGACGTATGAAATAATAATAATAATAATAATAATAATAATAATAATAATAATAATGATAATAATAATAATAATAATAATAATAAACTAACTGCAAAAACAATACGATGAGAACATTGTGAAATTCAATACTCCTAAATGTAAGGTAGTGAGAATGGGTACAAGTGTGAGAAGGCCCAAGCTTGACTACTCAATAGCAGGTGTTGAACTTCAAGAGACAGAGAATCTGAGAGATCTAGGAGTAAACATACTGGCAGATTTCTCTCCGAAAATGCATATAAATGGCATAGTAAGGGCAACATATGTTTTCTTAACAAATGTAAGGGCAGCCTTCAGGCACATGGACAAGGAAATGTTCACAAATATATATGTAACTTATGTGAGGCCAAAGCTTGAATATGCAGCCCCCTTTTGGAAGTCACGCTTGGAAATGCACATAGTTAAGCTGGAAAAAGTTCAAAGA
>JAXCGZ010015731.1:12500-15000 GCA_037179515.1 Halocaridina rubra | reverse complement strand
TAGCTTCAAGTGATGGTAAGTCTAATTCCCTCAGCCTCTCATCATAACTGAGATTGCGTATTTCTGGCACCAGTTTCGTGGCATGTCTTTGAACTTTTTCAAGCTTAGCTATGTGCTTTTTCAAGTGCGGATTCCAAAAGGGGGCTGCATATTCGAGTTTTGGCCTCACATAGGTTACATAAATATTTCTGAACATTTCCTTGTCCATGTGCCTGAAGGCTACCCTTACATTTGATAAGAATGCATATGCTGCCCTTACTATGCCATTTATATGTATTTCTGGAGACAAATCTGCCAGTATGTTTACTCCTAGATCTCTCTCATTTTCTGTCTCTTGAAGTTGTACTCCAGCCACCGAGTAGTCAAGCTTGGGCCTTCTTGCACTTGTACCCATTCTCATTACCTTACATTTTGAAGTATTGAATTTAATTTAGCCACTTTTCTGACCACTCATGCAGACTATTTAGATCTTCCTGAAGTTCTCTACCATTGTTCTCGTTTCTTACTTTGTGTGTGTGATTACCTAATTGTGATTACCTAATTGTGTTTACGGGAAAGAGCTCAAAGCTCGTATCTTCCCGTCTCCTCATCGGTTCCATTTTATACTTAGTGATACTTATCATACCTGTCCTTAAAACTATGGATTGAGATAGCATTAACTACCTCCTCGCTTAGCGAATTCCAATTATCAACTACTCTTACACTGAAAAAGTATTTCCTTACATCCTGAAAAGATGTTCTCTTACGAAGCTTCAAACTATGACCTCTAGTTCTAGAGCCAGCCATATCAAAATATCGATCCCTATCCACTCTATCATAACCATGAAGGAATTTAAAGACTGTCACCATATTCCCCCTCACTCTTCTAGCTTCAAGTGATGGTAAGTCTAATTCCCTCAGCCTCTCATCATAACTGAGATTGCGTATTTCTGGCACCAGTTTCGTGGCATGTCTTTGAACTTTTTCAAGCTTAGCTATGTGCTTTTTCAAGTGCGGATTCCAAAAGGGGGCTGCATATTCGAGTTTTGGCCTCACATAGGTTACATAAATATTTCTGAACATTTCCTTGTCCATGTGCCTGAAGGCTACCCTTACATTTGATAAGAATGCATATGCTGCCCTTACTATGCCATTTATATGTATTTCTGGAGACAAATCTGCCAGTATGTTTACTCCTAGATCTCTCTCATTTTCTGTCTCTTGAAGTTGTACTCCAGCCACCGAGTAGTCAAGCTTGGGCCTTCTTGCACTTGTACCCATTCTCATTACCTTACATTTTGAAGTATTGAATTTCATTAGCCACTTTTCTGACCACTCATGCAGATTATTTAGATCCTCCTGAAGTTCTCTACCATTGTTCTCGTTTTTTACTTTCTTCACAATCTTTGCATCATCTGCAAACATATTCATGAATGAATTTACAGACTCTGGTAGGTCATTTACATATACAAGGAACAAAAGTGGCCCTAAAACTGAACCCTGTGGAACTCCACTACTAATTCTTCTCCATTCAGACACTGAGTGTCTTACTCTAACCCTCTGTTCCCTTCCTTCTAAGTAAGTTTTTATCCATTCCAAAACAGTTCCACCTATTCTAGCCATTGATTGCAGCTTCCTAATAAGTCTCCCATGTGGAACAGTGTCAAACGCTTTCTGGAAGTCTAGGAATATGCAATCTGCCCAGCCCTCTCTTTCCTGTAAGATTTGGCTTACCTCATCATAAAATTCTAATAAGTTTGTTACTGTTGATCTACCTTCTCTGAAGCCATGTTGCCTCACTGACAAAAAGTTGAAGGATTCCAAGTGAAGAGAGATATGTTTCCTTAGTAGTTTCTCCATAACTTTGCAAACTATGCTGGTCAAGGAAACTGGTCTATAGTTCAGAGCCGTATCCCTCCTTCCCTTTTTGAAGATAGGTATCACATTTGCTTGTTTCCAGCATCTTGGAATCTCCCCCGACTCCAGTGACTCCTTAAATATGATACTTAGTGCCACTGATATTGTGTTTGCGCATTTTTTAAGCACATGAGGGGATATGTCATCAGGACCTGTAGCTTTATGAACATCTAAATCCATCAGCGCTTTGCATACCTCTGTGTTTGTAAGGTTGATGTTCTCTAATACCGGCCCTTGAGCTTCTATCACTGCAATCTGAGGGGGTGGGGTATTTTCTACTGTAAATACTGACTGAAACTCCTTGTTCAATTCTTTGCAGATCTCTTCATCCGTCTCAGTGATGCTTCCATCCGCTCTCTTGTGTGTGTGTGTGTGTGTCAGAGAGATAGAGATAGAGAGAGACAAATATAGACAGATAGATCGATAGTTGGATAGACATATATATATATATATATATATATATATATATATATATATATATATATATATATATATATATATATATATATATATATATATATATATATATATAGAGAGAGAGAGAGAGAGAGAGAGAGAGAGAGAGAGAGTTATCTATCCCCCTATTTTGGTCTTGCAAAGAATA
>JAXCGZ010015730.1:47500-50751 GCA_037179515.1 Halocaridina rubra | reverse complement strand
CACCTATTCTAGCCATTGATTGCAGCTTCCTAATAAGTCTCCCATGTGGAACAGTGTCAAACGCTTTCTGGAAGTCTAGGAATATGCAATCTGCCCAGCCCTCTCTTTCCTGTAAGATTTGGCTTACCTCATCATAAAATTCTAATAAGTTTGTTACTGTTGATCTTCCTTCTCTGAAGCCATGTTGCCTCACTGACAAAAAGTTGAAGGATTCCAAGTGAAGAGAGATATGTTTCCTTAGTAGTTTCTCCATAAGTTTGCAAACTATGCTGGTCAAGGAAACTGGTCTATAGTTCAGAGCCGTATCCCTCCTTCCCTTTTTGAAGATAGGTATCACATTTGCTTGTTTCCAGCATCTTGGAATCTCCCCCGACTCCAGTGACTCCTTAAATTGATACTTAGTGCCACTGATATTGTGTTTGCGCATTTTTTAAGCACATGAGGGGATATGTCATCAGGACCTGTAGCTTTATGAACATCTAAATCCATCAGCGCTTTGCATACCTCTGTGGCTGTAAGGTTGATGTTCTCTAATACCGGCCCTTGAGCTTCTATCACTGCAATCTGAGGGGGTGGGGTATTTTCTATTGTAAATACTGACTGAAACTCCTTGTTCAATTCTTTGCAGATCTCTTCGTCCGTCTCAGTGATGCTTCCATCCGCTCTCTTTAGCCTTAAAACCTGTTCTTTTACCTTCAGTTTTCCTCTGATAAAGCTGTGGAAAAGCTTGGGATTTTCTTTAGCCTTCCTGGTGATGTCCCTCTCATAATCTCTCTCTGCCTCTCTCCTTTTACTTAGGTAGTCATTTCTTGCTCTTTTGTAGGTTTGCCAGGCATTTATGTTTTTTCTCCTCCTATACCTTTTCCAGCATTTGTCTCTCCACTCCTTAGCTCTTTTACACCCATTATCGAACCATTTCTCTCTGGCATGAATTACACCTACTTTGGTGACAGGTATGCAGCAATCTACTATCTTCCCATATTTCTCACAAAAGATGTCATACATTTCTTGTACAGATTTGTTGTAAAATAAGGTTCTCCAGTCAATAACTGCAAAAAGCTCATTCATTTTGATGTAATCTCTCAGGAAGAATGTCTTCAATGATATACTCCATCAACAACACACAGTGGTCACTCTTTCCAATTGGTGGTTCATACTCAATATTTTCAATATCCAACACATTATCTGTGAACACTAGATCAAGTAGTGATGGCTCATCCCCACCCCTGGCTCTTGTTGGTTCCATTACATGTTGGTGTAGGAAATTCCCTTGTACGCAATCTAGGAATCTTGCCCCAAATGAGTCCTCACCACTGTGTGGGTCAAGTTTTATCCAATCTATCTCTTTATGATTAAAGTCTCCCATTTGTGTGTGTGTGTGTGTGTGTGTTTGTGTGTGTGTGTGTGTGTGTGTGTGTGTGTGTGTGTGTGTGATTACCTAATTGTGATTACCTAATTGTGTTTACGGGAAAGAGCCCAAAGCTCGTATCTTCCCGTCTCCTGATCGGTTCCATTTTTAGACTTAGTGATACTTATCGTACCTGTCCTTAAAACTATGGATTGAGATAGCATTAACTACCTCCTCGCTTAGCGAATTCCAATTATCAACTACTCTTACACTGAAAAAGTATTTCCTTACATCCTGCAAACAAGTTTTCTTACGAAGCTTCAAACTATAACCTCTAGTTCTAGAGCCAGCCTTATCGAAATATCGATCCCTATCCACTCTATCATAACCATGAAGGAATTTAAAGACTGTCACCATATCCCCCCTTACTCTTCTAGCTTCGAGTGATGGCAAGTCTAATTCCCTCAGCCTCTCATCATAACCGAGATTGCATATTTCTGGCACCAGTTTCGTGGCATGTCTTTGAACTTTTTCAAGCTTAGCTATGTGCTTTTTCAAGTGCGGATTCCAAAAGGGGGCTGCATATTCGAGTTTTGGCCTCACATAGGTTACATAAATATTTCTGAACATTTCCTTGTCCATGTGCCTGAAGGCTACCCTTACATTTGATAAGAATGCATATGCTGCCCTTACTACGCCATTTATATGTATTTCTGGAGACAAATCTGCCAGTATGTTTACTCCTAGATCTCTCTCATTTTCTGTCTCTTGAAGTTGTACTCCAGCCACCGAGTAGTCAAGCTTGGGCCTTCTTGCACTTGTACCCATTCTCATTACCTTACATTTTGAGGTATTGAATTTCATTAGCCACTTTTCTGACCACTCATGCAGATTATTTAGATCCTCCTGAAGTTCTCTACCATTGTTCTCGTTTTTTACTTTCTTCACAATCTTTGCATCATCTGCAAACATATTCATGAATGAATTTACAGACTCTGGTAGGTCATTTACATATACAAGGAACAAAAGTGGCCCTAAAACTGAACCCTGTGGAACTCCACTACTAACTCTTCTCCATTAAGACACTGAGTGTCTTACTCTAACCCTCTATTCCCTTCCTTCTAAGTAAGTTTTTATCCATTCCAAGACATTTCCACCTATTCTAGCCATTGATTGCAGCTTCCTAATAAGTCTCCCATGTGGAACAGTGTCAAACGCTTTCTGGAAGTCTAGGAATATGCAATCTGCCCAGCCCTCTCTTTCCTGTAAGATTTGGCTTACCTCATCATAAAATTCTAATAAGTTTGTTACTGTTGATCTTCCTTCTCTGAAGCCATGTTGCCTCACTGACAAAAAGTTGAAGGATTCCAAGTGAAGAGAGATATGTTTCCTTAGTAGTTTCTCCATAAGTTTGCAAACTATGCTGGTCAAGGAAACTGGTCTATAGTTCAGAGCCGTATCCCTCCTTCCCTTTTTGAAGATAGGTATCACATTTGCTTGTTTCCAGCATCTTGGAATCTCCCCCGACTCCAGTGACTCCTTAAATATGATACTTAGTGCCACTGATATTGTGTTTGCGCATTTTTTAAGCACATGAGGGGATATGTCATCAGGACCTGTAGCTTTATGAACATCTAAATCCATCAGCGCTTTGCATACCTCTGTGGCTGTAAGGTTGATGTTCTCTAATACCGGCCCTTGAGCTTCTATCACTGCAATCTGAGGGGGTGGGGTATTTTCTACTGTAAATACTGACTGAAACTCCTTGTTCAATTCTTTGCAGATCTCTTCGTCCGTCTCAGTGATGCTTCCATCCGCTCTCTTTAGCCTTAAAACCTGTTCTTTTACCTTCAGTTTTCCTCTGATAAAGCTGTGGAAAAGCTTGGGATTTTCTTTAGCCTTC
>JAXCGZ010015730.1:30000-32500 GCA_037179515.1 Halocaridina rubra | reverse complement strand
ATACATTCACCAGAATCAAACTTTCCTCGATCACTCCTCCCCATCACTCTGCTTGGGTCATCAACAGGGTAATTGGGCAAGGACCTTCTGCCGTGGGGCCCGACAGTCGCAGCTAGTTTACCCCCACAGCTTCATCACATTCTTTCTCCACGGAATTCTATTTCTTTCATACTCTCCTTCCTTCCACAATGACATACAACTTACATTCATTGCTCATTTCACCCCTTCCATCCATACGTCTCTTTTCGGCCTTACTCCGATTACTTCTGCTATCCATACACTCTTAGTCGTTCATCATTCATTCTTTCCATATGTCCAGACCAGCTCAACAGTCTTTGATCTAACTTATCCGACAGCCTTCTTTCAACACCCGTTCTCTTCTTTACCTCCTCATTTCTCAATCAATCTATTCTACATACACCAATCATACTTCTCAAACACCTCATCTCCTATACATTCAACTTGTTCTTTTCATACTCCATTTGCATTCCAAGTCTGTGCGCCATACAATGCTGTCGGCACTGTCACTTATTCTTACATTCTTCTATTTGCATTCTTTCCTTAATACCTTTATAACATCATACTTTTCATCCTACCAAGATATTTACTCGGATTTTAACTCCTATATAAAAGAAGAATCTTATCCGTCCTTGGACACCGAGGTGAATAAGCTTGCTCCCTCCGTGCCTTAGGACCGGCCCTGCCCTAAGCTAGCTTGTTTCCTCATTGGCTGATTTCTAAATACTATAATAAATGAAAATAGTATCTGGGCTCGGAACCGACAAAGAGCTTCGCAGGCTTGCTTCCCCAGTGACTGCATTTTAATTCCTGTAATAAATGAAAATTTTACACGGGCTTGGGACCTACACCGAACAATGTATTCTTACTCCACCAGTAGCTGAGTGTTTACTCTTATATGCAATAAGAATCGTAATTTTTTGTTCTATGTGTAAGTCACAGGATATCTATTTGTTATTTTCATTTGAATATTTGGAAATCTTCGTAGGATTGACTTATTTTTTCCTATTTTTTTTCCTTAGGTGCCTTATCACGACTCTGCATCCCAGTGGCTTTTTATCTTCCAGGAATATATTAAAAAATATATATATAAACAATTTCATTTATTAGAATTTCAAGAAACTATCTATAAAGCGTCTCTAAAAAATATGGAATAAACTTGTAGTATGTAATTTTTTTTTTCATTATATAAATACAAGATAAATAAATAAGTAGATAAATATATAAATAAATGAATAAAAAAAATAAAATAAAAACTTATGCAAAATAATTATACTATAATAATGGCGCATATAAATAAATGATAAAAATTAAAATTAGCGTCGAAATTATCTTTCAAAACACGTAGTGTATAAAAATGCCCGTAATAACTGGAAGTGTGTAAAAAATCTCATTGAATATAGTAAAAAAATAATTAAAATAAAACGTATTTTGCATACATTTTTATTCACTGAGTTAAAAATAAACACATATTTTGTAATATACTCGTTAAAAAAGCAATACATTACACACAAGCGAGGGTTTCTCTCCCAAGGATTGATTATGAATATTTCTTATTGTTTATATTATTATCATTACTATTATTATTATTATTATTATTATTATTATTATTATTATTATTATTATTATTATTATTATTATTATTATTATTATTATTATTATTATTTTTATTATTATTATTATTATTATTATTATTATTATTATCATTATTATTATTAATATTATTATTATTATTATTATTATTATTATTATTATTATTATTATTATTATTATTATTATTATTATTATTATTATTATTATTATTATTATTATTATTATTATTATTATTATTATTATTATTATTATTATTATTATTATTTGTGTGCTTCTAACGAGAGAGTATTGAGCTTCGTGATGAATCTTAAAATGGAAAATTTTTAAGCGTGGCATGCCCAAACAGTAGAAGAACTTAGTCCACTTACCCTGTGGATGACCCAAACAGTATGGTATGGAGGAACTGTGGTGAATTTTTATCCCCGAGTTGCTTAGATGGGTGAAATGACATGAAATGACTTTCTAGTGAAATGATTGTGTGCTCTGACTCGGCCACACCTTTTTCAAGGTTGATTGCACCCGACGTATATGTGTATGTATTCGTGTTTTAAATAAAGTTAAAAATAGAAAACATAATTATGCCAGAATTTTATTTTGAAACTGAGAAATTAAAATATATAATTTTGTTGAATATTGATTTAAAATGATGTTAATAATATTCTCATCAAGTGAAGACTTTCGTTTCATTATTGGCACTGTGTATCCAATGGCTTATTCATTTCATCTGCCAAGTGGACAGGTGCTGCCGAATCAGTGAGGCCACTTTTCACCCCTTTTATTACTCCCAGAAGTATCTGGCAAAGAGATGGTTCAAGAACCACCTCATGTGAGGCAGACTTATAAAGACATTAATTTTATTTATGGAAGGTTGGAAGCAATATTTATAGAG
>JAXCGZ010015730.1:17500-25000 GCA_037179515.1 Halocaridina rubra | reverse complement strand
ATACTTCCACCTAGTCTAGCCATTGCTTGCAGCTTCTTAATAAGTCTCCCGTGTGGGACAGTGTCAAATGCTTTCTGGAGGTCTAGGAATATGCAATCTGCCCAGCCCTCTCTTTCTTGTAAGATTCGACTTACCTCATTGTAAAATTCTAATAAGTTGGTTACTGTTGATCTACTTTCTCTGAAGCCATGTTGTCTCACTGACAAAAGTTGCAAGATTCCAAGTGAAGAGAGAAATGCTTCCTTTGTAGTTTCTGCTTAACTTTGCAAGCTATGCTGGTCAAGGAAACTGGTTTATAGTTTAGAGCAGTATACCTCCTTCACATTTTGAAGACATGTATCACGTTCGCTTGTTTCCAGCATCTTGGAATTTCTCCTGACTCCAGTGACTTTTTAAATATGATACTTAGTGCCACTGATATTGAGTTTGCGCATTTTTTAAGTACATGAGATGATATATCATAAGGACCTGTAGCATTATGGACATTTAACTCCATCAGCGCTTTGCACACATCTGTCGCTGAAAGGATGATGTTCTCTAATACCGGCCCATGAGACTGTATCTCTCCAATCTGAGGGGTGAGGTATTTTCGACTGTAAATACTGACTGAAACTCCTTGGTCAATTTTTTGCAGATCTTTTCATTCGTCTCAGTAATGCTTCCATCCACTCTCTTAAGCCTTAAAGCCTGTTCTTTTACCTTCAGTTTTCTTCTGATAAAGCTGTGGAAAAGCTTGGGCTTTTTTTTTAGCCTTTCTGGTGATGTCCCTTTCATAATTTCTCTCTGCCTCTCTTCTTTTACTTAGGTAATCATTTCTTGCTCTTTTGTAGGCTTGCTAGGCATTTATGTTTTTTTCTCCTTATATAACTTTTCCAGAATTTGTCTCTCCACTCCTTAGCTCTTTTACACTCATTATCGAACCATTTCTCTCAGGCATGAATTGCACCTATTTTGGTGACAGGTATGCAGCAATCTACTATCTTCCCATGTTTCTCACAAAAGATGTCGTACATTTCTTGTACAGATTTGTTGTAAAATAAGGTCCTCCAGTCAGTAACTTCAAAAAGCTCATTCATTTTGATAATATCTCCTTACGAATAGTTCCTCCTCATATCCTCAGTGCCTCTACTCTCAGGCAGAACATCTTCATTGATATACTCCATCAACAGCACACAGTGGTCACTCTTTCCAATTGGTGGTTCATACTCAATTTTTTCAATATCCAACATGTTTTCTGTGAATACTAGATCAAGTAGTGATGGCTCATCCCCACCCCTTGCCCTTGTTGATTCTAGTACATGCTGGTGTAGGAAATTTCCTTGTATGCAATCTAGGAATCTTGCTCCAAATGAGTCCTCACTACCGTGTGGGTCAAGATTTATCCAATCTATCTCTTTATGATTAGAATCTCCCATAATCAAATTCCTACATTTTCTCTCCAGTGCCATGTTAACAACTTAGTTTATGACTTCAGTAATACCTATATGACTTTCCTCATAGACTTCTAGCCTATTCTGGTTTCTTGGTGGGTTATATACAACAGTTATTATTATGCTCTCTGACTCAGTATTTATGAAAACAACAAGAAATTCCTTGAACTCACTTTCTATAGCCAAGTTTATTTCTTCAACTTGAATCTTTTCACTTATGAGCAGTGCTATCCCTCCACCAGTCCTCTCAGATCTTTCAACCCTTAATATTCTGAAGCCCTTAGGAAAAACTGTGACACTGTTTATGTCCTCATTCAACTTAGTCTCTGTAACTGTTACTATATCTGCCTTACTGTTGTAAATCCTATCTTTTAATTCTACTGCCTTACCAGCTAATCCATCAGCATTTGTGTATAACAATCTTAATGAGGCCCCATCCCCTGATCTTCTGCCAGTATCTTCTTTATCTCCCCTTTGTCTGGAAGAACTCTGAAATGAAAATTTTTCTTCTCTTCTTCATTTCTTTCCTCAATTAACCTTCTATCCTCTTGAAACAAGTTTTTGATCCTTTCCATCCCTGCCTGTGTTCTGTATTGTCTAATGAACACTTCTTTGAATTCTTGAAGGTCTTTTAGACTTTTTTCCTCATCACTATTTCACTACATGTGTCCCCTCTCTCAAAGGTAACCTTTGTTGGTCTCTGCATTCCCTCCCTAGAATATTTACCTAGTTGGTGAATGTTTAGAATTTCCTCAGTACCACAAACTACTACAAGTTTTCTCATCAGGTCTACAACCCTAAGTTTATTTTTTTCAAGTCTCCCCTGCCATGTTGGCTCTTGGGATTCACTTATGTCTGAGATTACCACTGTCTTCTCTCTATCAAGTGGCTGTTTAATCATTGGATTTGCCCTTTCCATCACAACGATTTTCATTTTTTCTATTACTGTTACTTTATAGTCAACTGTTTTTGTGTTTTCCAGTGCCACCACCTTCACGGCCTCTATTAATGCCACATTCCCCTTTAGTGCATCAGGAAAGGAAGTTTTGATGGCATCATGTTCCGTATTCAGCTCCTGAAACTCTTTTCTAAACTGTTCGATGTTTTCCTTAGTCTGGACATTCCAAGCTCCAATCTTGTCTCTTTCAGAAGAGAGCAGTGAACTAACATTTAATTCATTTAGGTTGTCATTCAGCTGTTTGTTGTTATCTTCTTGTTTAGAAAGTCTGGTTTCTAGTGCACTCTTTTCCCTTTCCAGCTTCTTTATTCATTTTTCTAGTTCTTGTCTCCCTTGGCCTTGTGCTTTATTTGCTTCCTCCAAACAATTTATTTCTTCTCTGAGTGTACCATTCTCTGTCATTCCTCTATCCATATTCCGAATTTTATCATCATGGTTTATAACCATTGTCTCTAATTCCCTGACATTATGTTTTAAGCTCCTAACAGCTACTCCTCCTCCTGCTACATCCCCAGAGATCCTCTACCACCCCTCCCCAGACCATTGGATGGGGGGGATTTGGGACAGAGATGGCCTCATTCTCATGTTTTCCTTTTCACAGAATACAGAGTGAAGAAGAAAAAAAAAGAGAGAAAAGCTTCTGTTTAAGCTTCACACAGAACTTCTATATCTTCATGTGAGTACTAGTTGCTCAATTCATCTCTTTTCTGGAAACACACATCCTAACTTAATAGTTGACTTTGGCAATTTGAGGGAAAAAATGCAGAGCAAAAGTCCACTTGAAGGAAAATTCGAATCTGTATCTGAGGAGACACCCACCTGTTTCTGCTATATATTCTTCTTAACTGATAAACTGGTCATTTCAGAAAAAAAAATATTAATCACTTGCTAACCAAGGTATGCTATCACAGGATCAGACTTTATATTTAACTCAATTTATACAAAATAAAAATAATAAAAGAGAAAGCAAAAAGAAACAATAAGACAGATGTCCTACTTGGCAACTTAACTTATTACTGTTGACAGGTGTATTTTTCGCATTTATTTAATTATTCAGTTATTTCGTGTATCAAGCTAACTATCAAGTTAATATAAATGGGAAGGATATTGATTTTAACAATATATGGAACCACAGGACAGGTAAACGGCTGTAAGAGCTCTCCCCAATTTTATGTGTGTGTGTGTGTGTGGTGTGTGTGTGTGTGTGTGTGTGTGTGTGTGTGTGTGTGTGTGTGTGTGTGTGTGTGTGTGTGTGTGTGTGTGTGTGTGTGTGTGTGTGAATGTGCTTATGTAAGTTATTAAGTTTATAATCTGTGTCTCACTCACTCTGCTGGCTGCGGGCCTTTGTGGTCCCTTGCCGCCACTACAAGAAGCCTCCACTGGTTTCGGTCCATTGCTTAATTCCATCAGTTATTTTGGTCTTCGATTCCTAAAATGGCCACATCCCTCTTTACACTGCCCTCCCATCTATGTCGAGGACTCCCAACAGGTCTCCTACCTGTGTCTAAATTCCTATAATATTTAAATATTTACTTGTTTATTTATTTCATGAGATGCTGGATATATGAAATGGTACATGTTTTATATGCATGTACCTATGCATGTACGAATGTATGTATGTATGTATATAATCCCCATGCAAATTTCTATTTTGTTTTATTTTTCGGATGTATGCTTCATCATGTCAAAGCATATGAATTTTTATATATCCATGCGTGTATAAATGTATACTCCCCATCTCTGTCTCTCTTCACTTTCTATATTCTTCGTGCCCAGGCCCGATGAGGGCTGTGTTATGTTAATAGTTTTTTGGCCCGTCCAGGTGTCACAATCATAAAAGAGAAAATGTATCTATGTAATTTTTTATGTACAAAAACTGTGTAAATTTATATTTTTATGGTGATCTGATGAATATGTTATATAAAGCATGCTGCATATTAATGCATATATGTATGCATGCCACTAAGTTTTCATAGATACAATGTATACAGCATTTAGTTTCAACGATCCCATTAATATATGAAATGGTGTATAATTCATATATGTGTGTGGATATAAGTTTCTTGTGTGCATAATATACTCCTTATTTTAAATTTTATTAATATTTTATTATAGGGCTATATATGTTAGTTCACGTTGCGCATGTATGTATTTGTGAATGCATGTATATTTGTATTATCTATGTCCTGTATGTATTGTTTTCTTATAAAAAGGCAAAATGGTATAACATTTTAATATTTTCTTGACCGGAACAATATTGTTAGCACTTTGAATCGTTTACTGTGAAGAAAACACATAAATATAGAAATTACCTGCATATGCTACCCCAGATTTACAGCAAAAGGTATAATTTGGCACAGAGAAAATAATACAGGAAACTTTTATTTCAAAATATACATATCATCATCAGCACACACACACACACACACACACACACACACACACACACACACACACACACACACACAAATATCATTGACGTTTATGTCACCACATTAAATATTCTTCTCCAGGAAAACCTGATTTTATTATATATGTTTTTTTTTCACTTAAATATTCTATTTACAAATGTATAACTACCACATCTTGGCTAACTCTTTCAGATTGTGATCATTCACAATAGGAATATATTGTGTATCTGTCTCTCTTCGTGAAAGCTGTATCTTTTGTTACACTGAATCCTAAGCTTTTACTCGGTTTTCTATTGTCCATTGCAGTTTATTTCAGACTAGTAAAATCGCCTGAGCCTTTGCTCTGCTTTGCAGTGTCCAGAGCAGTGCAGTTTGATCCTGAAACTTATTGTAATTAGGTGAGCCTGTGACCAGTTTAGCGATGTCCATACAAGCGAAGGTATTTCTGTCCGGACACGTTCACCTTTTTGTAAAAATTACCTGAGATTTTGTCCTATTTGTTGATGTCCAATGCAGTGCAGTTCATTTCCTTACAAAAGTTGCCTGTCCAATTTTGTCCTGTCCAGCGGTGTTAAATTTTGTTAATACTGCTCTGTATATCACCCCAATATCTGCATTCTGAAGTATGTGAGTTACACAGTCTTCAGTGTAGTTTAGTATAATCTGGAACAGTTTATGCATTTCTAATATGACTCTCGAGTGTCATATATGAATTGCTCTGAATAGCAGTATTTTCAAAAGTTTTTCAAAGCTTAGGTTGCCTATCGTTCAGAAATTAGTTTGGAACATTTCATGAAAAGATCATTGAAATTAGCATAGAACATAAAACAAATATCTTTTTAGCACAATTTTTCATATAGAATGTGAAGGTATCACTAGTTTTACATTGACAGTCAACAGGAACATATGTTACTCAGAGCGTGATTATTTTGTGTGTCCAGAGAGGTACAGCTTTGTTTTCTCGGTGTCAGTCAGCAAACAAACGCTCTGAGTATTTTGATATTCTCTGTAATCTTTTTCTCCTATCTTTTTTCTTATTAGAAACGGGACAATTACTGTACTTTTTATTATTCTCTCCAACATTCCTTCTCTCCTTAATTATTATCTTTGCTTTTAATTACCTTTCAGGAAAAAAAAAATGGAAAGCTATATTTCCATGTCTATATACAGCTCCAGTATACAGCTACAAATTTTCTTATATGTATATATATATATATATATATATATATATATATATATATATATATATATATATATTATATATATATATATATATATATATATATATATATATATATATATATATGTATATATGAAAGAATATGAGAGAGAAACAGCGAGAGAGAGAGAGAGTTAGTGTATATCTTTTATATCTTTTATAATCTTCCTTTCTTGTTATTCTTTTATCTATTTTCCTTTTTCCCTTCATAGAAGAAGCACTTAGAGTATCTGTCGTTTTTTCCCTTTAACCGTCTTTCCCTTCAGTTATTTTTTTTCCCTTATCAGAGAGTGTGCACATTGTATATTCTACTTTTTCTACTGTAATCCTCTTCCTCTCTTGTTTTCCTTTTTCCCATAAGAGACTTAGCACTCAGGAAATTTTGCCTTTTTTTCCTGGGGGTCGTAGTAACTCATTGATAGAGCGCGCAAGTTGGGAAGTGACGATCCTGACATATTCGGGTTCAATCCCTCTGTTGGGCGTATGGAAGGGCACCCAGCCTTAATTTCCCATCTCCAACCTGTCTGTGTTCACCCTCATTTGAATGGAGACTCATTGGGTCGCATAGAACTGCCAGAGTACATGGTCTTGTTTTCACTCCAACTTTCAACACACCAGTTTTAATGTTTACCATCAAAGAAACACTTCGTCAAGTGGTATTTATTCCCTTTAACTCCACTTAATCCATAATATTTCCCTAATACTCATTAGAGAGAAGCTTTTGGCTTGTCTGTTTATATTCTGTTCAAACTCAATACCATCCACTTGCAACAACACTTAGTGGACTAATGTCTTTATTACAGTTAAAATAGCATTCATTCATGATATCTCTTCTCTAAACATGAAATGAGAACTATTCACTAAATAATATATTCTTTTCGATCTTGTTGACCATTTCTTTGCGACACCCTCGCGAGAAAATACTTCGTGTACTTCTTTATTGTTTTTTGACACTCCTTTATTCGTGATAAGTCTTTGTTGAACATGAAAAGAAAACCATTTTTCTGTTTTATGTTGCTGTTCGAATTTAACCACCAAACTAAACGACACTCGTCTAGTCACTGACATGTCTTCACCTGACTTGTCTTTCACCCAAGATATTACTTTCCTCCAATGGGTCAGTCTTTTTTTATTGTTCGAACTTTAATTTGTCCCTTGCCCATACTTTTTCTATGGGCCACGTAAGGCGATAAATATTTTTCTTTATAAGTTCTTGTTCTAACTTTACTACCAACCTCAAGACGATACCTTCTTGCTCATTAATTTTTACTGCGCGATACATTTATTAAATTTTAACTTGCCCCTTATTCATAACATTAAGTTACTCCACATGGATAACCATATATCTGTATTATGTACAGGTTGGAGCTCAACCAGCAGCCCCTAAATGATGCCCACTTGCGAATTACATTTTATCCATTTAGCAGCCTGCCAGTTACCTCTATTTCCATTCCAACTTATCTTTCATTCATAATGATATTT
>JAXCGZ010015730.1:0-12500 GCA_037179515.1 Halocaridina rubra | reverse complement strand
CACAGTAATTATGTCATATGTTCAACTTTCGGTCGGGGTAAAAATTATTCAATTTACATCTTCTTTAGCCTTTAATGAAAGGAGTTAACAAGAGTATGGGTGTGCGATAACGTTGGGTGATGTGAAGTCAGTTTTGGTCTGGTTATATTTGCGTACAATGTGTACTTTTTGTAGTATTTTTTTTATAAATTACTTCTTGTTTAGCCTATGTTGTAAGTAGTCAAGGATTTTTAAAGGCTAGGTAAGCGTTTAGGGAATTTGTTTTAGGTTTGGACTGGTGATATACTATTGTGCCCTATGTGCACTCTGTTACTAGCATATGTTTTCAGTATCATACTTATTGTTAAGTTTCTTTTGGTAAAGGTTAGGGATGCTTTAAGAAATTCATTTTAATACTGGGCTGGGAAAAAGGACTTAACTCTTATATATAATGTATGCAATATTGCTGGTAAATATTTGCAATATGATTTTTTTTTTTTTGCTCAGCCTCCTTTGAAAGAAGGTAAAATATGAGAGTATAACATAGCACTTGGGAAAGTTGTTCTATTTTCTGGATGGTAATATATTCTTATGAACAATGTTGCTAGCAAGCTTTTTCGCTGTTTTACTTTCTTTTGAGACTACGTAGGATTTCCATCAGAGAAGAAATATTGAAAATCTCTAAATAAAAACCATTCTTGCACTCTGAGTCAAGAATACTCTTTAATATTATTTATGCTGGGCCAAGGGGCTCTTATGTAAGATTTGGTTAAGGTAAAGAGAGCACTCTTCAGTGATACCTATTTGGGAAGCAGTTCATATTAGTAAATAGTTACGGGGGGGGGTCTGGGGGCGCATTCCCCTTGTAAGGAGACAGGTGGATGTGACTCTTGCTATTAATTTAAGTTTGGCTAGGTTAATATGGGAGGGTATATGAATGTTGTTTTTGTTGTATTTGTAGTTGTTGTTGGTGTTGTTGGCTTTCCTTAAGCTACCTGGCTGAACAGCCCCTAGAAGTTCCTAAGGGAGTCCACATCCGATCCCGGGCTTCCCCACTGAAAATTCCTCTAGACTGTATGTTGTGTTTTTAGCGTATGTGGTTGTGTGAGGTGTAGTCTTCCTAAATGCTGCTATGAAATTAGGCTTGTCTAAGTTATTAAAACCAGTGAAAGTTCCCAGAAACGATAACGTGAGGTGCACTTGCTCCAGTTGACCTCGCTTTTGTCATTCTTTCTGCTTTTGAGAACACATTTGCTATAGCCAATTCCCTTGTTATATCGCTGTTAAAAGTCGTTCTTGGCTTTCTTTTGAACCCAGGAAGACACGTGTGTTCTCTACTTTTTTTTTATTCTTTGAGTCTCTACCAGCTGTCTCCTCAGGGGAAATTACAACCAACAAAAGGTATCACCTTTCCATGCAAAAAAGAAAGTTAACTCCTTCGGTTTTTTTCCTTCTCGTGGGTAAGACAGCAACGTCCAGGTCAAAGATATAAAAATTTGCCTTCCCGTTGAAATATTCCAGTCTGAAACTTCGACTTTTGTGACGTGGAATAGAAAAAAGAAGAAGAAGAAGAAAGAAATGAAAAATGGAAGTGTGTAAAGTGATGTGTCGCTGTCACTATTTGGAGTAATAAATTGAATTTTCCACTGATATGCAAAACTTTATTCACTCGTGGACCGAGACACTGAAATCGTTATTAAATTGGTGTGTTTTTTTTTATAGAGAGAATTTCTACACACTATGTATAAATCTTTTATGAATATTATTTCATCTTTTTTACTGTTAGTGTATTTTAGATCTTGTATTACTTATTATATTTATATTATATATTATTTATTAAAGATTTTATACAAAATTATGGTGCATAAATTCTTTAAAATGTAGGTTTCTTTTTATGTTTAGTATAGGTATATATTAAAGAATTTCTCCATTTCCACTTTGCATAAATCTTTCATTATATTCTTTATTTTATATTCTTATATATTGCAGTTTCTTAAAGAGTTAATATATGCCCCATATGCGTAAATTCTTTATTATTTTTATATATTGATTACTACTTTAATCTAGCACATGATTATAAATGATGGCTCCAGACTTATGTATAAAACATTTAATGCCCAAAAATTATATTTCATCACTCTTGCATTATACATTTTTACCCACGATTACTTGTATGCCTAAAATCAATTATATTGAAGAGATAAGGAAAATAAAGGCCATAGAATTTTACCTAAATACTCTTTGGATGGCCCAAGCAGTATGATGGAGGAGGGGGAGGAAGATGATCCTATATATACCCAAGGAACTATAATGGATGAGATGGAGTGAAGCGGCATTATGAGGAATGGATGTGTGATTTTAATTCGGTCATCGCCTCACAAAGGTAATTGAGGCCGTTGTGTGTATATATATATATATATATATATATATATATATATATATATATATATATATATATATATATATATATATATATATATATATATATATATATATATATATATATATATATATATATATATATATATATATATATATATATATTATATATATATATATATATATATATATATATATATATATATATATATATATATATATATATATATATATATATATATATATATATATATATATATATATATATATATATATGAGTAAGCACAAACTGTTAGCTTAAATATATATATATATATATATATATATATATATATATATATATATATATATATATATATATATATATATATATATATATATATATATATATATATATATATATATATATATATATATATATATATATATATATATATATATATATATATATATATATATATATATATATATATATATATATATATATACATATATATATATATATATATATATATATATATATATATATATATATATATATATATATATATATATATATATATATATATATATATATATATATATATATATATATATATATATATATATGTATATATATATATATATATGTATATATATATATATATATATATATATATATATATATATATATATATATATATATATATATATATATATATATATATATATATATATATATATATATATATATATATATATATATATATATATATATATATATATATATATATATATATATATATATATATATATATATATATATATATATATAAATATATATTTATATATATATATATATATATATATATATATATATATATATATATATATATATATATATATATATATATATATATATATATATATATGTATATATGTATATATATATATATATATATATATATATATATATATATATATATATATATATATATATATATATATATATATATATATATATATATATATATATATATATATATATATATATATATATATATATATATATATATATATATATATATATATATATATATACATATATACATATATATACATATATATACATATATATACATATATATACATATATATACATATATATATATATATATATATATATATATATATATATATATATATATATATATATATATATATATATATATATATATATATATATATATGTATATATATATATATATATATATATATATATATATATATATATATATATATATATATATATACATATATATACATATATATACATATACATACATATATATATAAACATAAGAACATAAGAATAGAGGACACTGCAACATGCCTACTGGCACACACGAGGCAGCTCCATTTTTGAATTGTATTTTCAGCATGTCTAACCTATTCTATTCTACTCTACTTATTTATTCTACTTTTCTTTTTATGATTTTACTAATAAGCACTAACCTATTCATACCCACCCTACCTCTGTCATAGGTCTATCTAATCTACATTTGAAGGTGTCTAAGGTATTGACATTTACTATCCTACTAGGAAGCTTGTTCCATGCATCAGCTACTCTATTACCAAACCAATTTTTACCAATTTCCCTTCTGAACCTAAATTTATCAAGCTTAAATCCATTATTACGAGTTCTGGTTTGATCATGAATTTTTAAAACATTATTAATATCTCCCTTGTTAATCCCTTTAAACCATTTATACACTTCAATCATATCCCCCCTAACTCTTCGCCTCTCTAGAGAATGTAGATTAAGTTTTTTTAATCTGTCCTCATATGGTAGATTTCTGATATTGTGTATCATCTTGGTCATTCTTCACTGCACTCTCTCCAAGGATTCAATTTCCATTCTATAATAGGGTGACCAGAATTGCACAGCATAATCTAAATGGGGCCTAACTAATGCAAGATAGAGCTGCAAAATAACTTTTTCTGTCCTATTGCTAACGCTTCTTGAGATAAATCCTAAAATTCTGTTTGCTTTATTTCTGACTGCTGTGCATTGCTCTCTTGGCTTAAGACTACTACTCACAAGAACTCCCAAATCCCTTTCACACTGAGAACTCATGATTTCATGGTTATTTAGCTTATAACTAGTATTGTCTTTTATAGTACCCATTTTAACTACTTTACATTTTTCAACATTAAATTCCATTTGCCATTTGTCCGACCATTCAGATAATCTATTTAGATCTTCCTGTAAAGCATGAATGTCTTCTTTTCCATTTATAGTTCTACCTATTTTAGTGTCGTCTGCGAATTTACTTAGGTTACTACTGATATCCGAATCCAGATCATTTAGATATACGATGAATAATAGAGGACCCAGTGCCGAGCCTTGTGGTACCCCGCTAGTATCCGAGCCCCACTCTGATTTCTCTCCATTTATGCAAACCCTCTGTTTTCTGTCTTTTAACCATTGTTTGATCCATCTGAGAACAGCTCCTCCTATACCATGAGCTTCCAGCTTTTTAACTAATCTTTTGTGAGGAACTCTATCAAAAGCTTTGCTAAAATCTAGATATATTGTATCATATTCTTTGCCACAATCTACTGCCTCGTAAACTTCTGAATAAAAAGACAGTAAGTTTGTAAGGCACGAAAAACCCTTAAGAAACCCGTGTTGTGAAAGTTTTATCAGTCTGTGTAATTTTAGATGTGCCCTTATTTTATTTGCAATTATGGATTCTAGAATCTTACCCACTGTTGACGTTAAACTTACCGGCCTATAATTATTCTTTTTAACTCGTTCTCCTTTTTTAAATATTGGTACCACATCTGCCAATTTCCACTCCATGGGTACCGATCCTAATTTTACTGAATTATTAAATAATGCAGTTAGTGGATAACTAAGCTCTTCCTTGCATTCCTTTAATATTCTAGCATATATTCCATCAGGTTCCGGAGATTTATGAGCCTTTAATTTATCTATTTCTTTTATTACCTCCTCTCTCGTAATATTTATTGAACTAAGTATTTTATCGGGACTGTCTCTGTAAATGGATTCTACTTCCGGAATATTTTCCAAGTTTTCATTGGTAAATACAGATAAGAAATAATCATTTAAACATGTACACATCACTTTATCGTCATCTGTGATATGGCCATTGGCTACTTCAATTGGTCCGACTTTTTCCTTAAATTTTGTTTGATAATGTTGATAAAACCCTTTAGGATTTTCTTTAGCTTCTCCTGCTATTCTAACTTCGTATTTTCTTTTCGACTCTCTAACTATCTTTTTAACTTCCCTGTTTAACTGTATATATTGCTGCCTCACATGCTCTTCACCTCTTTTTAGTTTCCTGTATATTCCTCTTTTAATACCTATAAGATTCTTTATTCTATTGTTCATCCATTTAGGGTCATTTTTTCTTGATCTGCAATGTTTCATGGGAATATAGTCTCTCTGACTATTCTTAAGAGTCATGACAAAATTGTTATATTCCTCATCCAAATTTATATTAACTGACGGGCTGCTGTTCTTTCCTGTGAGAGAATTTAATGTATTGATCTTATCTTGTGATAATCCTTGGCATGTGGTACTCAAATTTCGGGGTAATCCGCTACCTGCGACCTGATTTGCTGGATTAACTACCCACATCTGTACCCCAGAAATCCCTCCCCATACCTCATTAGATAATTTAGTTTTTAAGCCCTCAAAATCTCCTGCTCTAAAGTTTGGAACAATATTCTTATTTTCCTTTATAGTTTCCTTGAAAATTATGTTAAATCTAATGGAATCATGGTCACTGTTGCCCAATTTTTCACCAACTTCTAAATTTGTAACCATATTCTCTCTATTACTAAGAACTAAATCTAGTGTATTCACCCCCCGTGTTGCTTCAAGTACATGCTGAGAAAGGAAATTGTTTTCTACTACTTCCAAAAACTCCTTAGAGCTACTACCACCTGTTATGGTTTCCCAGTTAATATGTCTAAAATTAAAATCGCCTACAATGCAAACTCTATTTGACCTGGTCACTTTAGAAATTTCATCGTATATAACTTGCGACTTTATATTGTCTAGATCAGGTGGTCTGTAGACTACTCCTACAACTAGACTTTCTATATTATTTTTAATTTCAACCCATAAGGTTTCTGAATTTAGATTTGTCTTAATTCCAGACTTAATGCAGCTTCTGAGGCTATCTTTAATATACATAATTACCCCTCCCCCTCTTCTATCTGCACTACGATCAGCATTATAAAGTTTATATCCTGTAATTATGTACTCAGCTTTAAGGTGTTTGCTTTCTAAATTAATCCAACTTTCACTAATGCATATTATATCCGGTCTCACACTACATACTATGGCTCTCAGTTCTTCTATCTTGTTTCCTAAACTACGGCTATTTGTATAATATACTTTTAAATTTTCTCTAGCTTTACCCTTCTTGTGGCTATTCTTTTTGTTAATATTTGTTCTATGTAACAAATGGTTCTTATCCTTAGACTCCCAGTTATTTGACCCACTATTTACTGAACCCTTACTGACTAATTTCTCTGCACAAGTATTATTCATTTCATTATTTGTGTCTAACAAAACCCCCCTACCTCTCTGTCTATCATACCAGCTAATACCGAGACACCTGAATTAGAAAGATGCACTCCATCCCTTGCATACATATGCTTACGACTAGTGAAGTGATCCCACCCGTCTATAAAACCTATATTATTCTCCCGACAGAAGACTTTCATCCTAGCATTTACTCCTATAGCTCGAGACCACCACTCTGAACTTTGGCTAAGCCTAGGGAGAATACCACACATTACAGGAACTGCACCCCTTTTCCTGATCTTATCCAGGGCTTGTCTATACAACCTAATCAGCTCTTTGCTTCTACAATCCTGCACGTCATTTCCCCCAGCTATCAAACAAACAACATCTTTTTTCTCAATCCAGCTATTTATTGACTCACCCACCTTCTTCATACCTGCTCCAGGGAAAAAATATTTTCCTCTAACTCTATGCCTGAGTTTCCTGTCTACATATCTGCATAGTGAATCCCCTACAATTACCAAAGAACGAGACTTATCCAGAGGATGGGTTACTCCGACCTTGGGAGACTTACCTAGGCTCTTGACCTGAGAGCTTTTCCCACTTCCATTTCTACGATCGCTAGTACACCTATCTGACTCTATGGGTCCTGAAGAATTACTGCCGCCACTGTCACCTTCATCTCTAAGTGAACTAAATGAATTAGCAACTTGTAGTCTAAAAGTATCATTTTTCTTAAGAACCATCTTCGTTGAACCCTTATTCACAACTTTCCAGTTGTCTTCTCTATTCAATTGTCCCTTCCTGGTTAACACCTCTACCTTACCGAGGTAGTAACATAAGTAAATTACAGTAGTAACCTAAGTAAATTCGCAGACGACACTAAAATAGGTAGAACTATAAATGGAAAAGAAGACATTCATGCTTTACAGGAAGATCTAAATAGATTATCTGAATGGTCGGACAAATGGCAAATGGAATTTAATGTTGAAAAATGTAAAGTAGTTAAAATGGGTACTATAAAAGACAATACTAGTTATAAGCTAAATAACCATGAAATCATGAGTTCTCAGTGTGAAAGGGATTTGGGAGTTCTTATGAGTAGTAGTCTTAAGCCAAGAGAGCAATGCACAGCAGTCAGAAATAAAGCAAACAGAATTTTAGGATTTATCTCAAGAAGCGTTAGCAATAGGACGGAAAAAGTTATTTTGCAGCTCTATCTTGCATTAGTTAGGCCCCATTTAGATTATGCTGTGCAATTCTGGTCACCCTATTATAGAATGGAAATTGAATCCTAGGAGAGAGTGCAACGAAGAATGACCAAGATGATACACAATATCAGAAATCTACCATATGAGGACAGATTAAAAAAACTTAATCTACATTCTCTAGAGAGGCGAAGAGTTAGGGGGGATATGATTGAAGTGTATAAATGGTTTAAAGGGATTAACAAGGGAGATATTAATAAAGTTTTAAAAATTCATGATCAAACCAGAACTCGTAATAATGGATTTAAGCTTGATAAATTTAGGTTCAGAAGGGAAATTGGTAAAAATTGGTTTGGTAATAGAGTAGCTGATGCATGGAACAAGCTTCCTAGTAGGATAGTAAATGCCAATACCTTAGACACCTTCAAATGTAGATTAGATAGACATATGACAGAGGTAGGGTGGGTATGAATAGGTTAGTGCTTATTAGAAAAATCATAAACAGAAAAATAGAATAAATAAGTAGAGTAGAATAGAATAGGTTAGACATGCTGAAAATACAATTCAAAAATGGAGCTGCCTCGTTTGTGCCAGTAGGCATGTTGCAGTGTCCTCTGTTCTTATGTTCTTATGTTTTTATGTTCTTATGTTCTTATGTTCTTATGTTCTTACCTCTCAGATCCCTGTTCTCCTCAGCTAAGGATCTGACCTCCTGCCTGACTGCGGCCAACTCAATTCTTAAATTAAAAATGAGTTTGCTTGCGTCAGACGAGGACAAATCCCCAGCACAGCCACAAACAGCACCAACAACGACAGCACCACCAACACCACTACCACTAACACCACCAGCACAAAGAACACCACCACTCTCCATTGTACTAAGTATGGTCAGGACTAGAGCTACTGGAAGCACGTCCTCACTGGATGAACCCAGGAACTAGTGTCGTCTGCGAATTTACTTAAGTTACTACTGATATCCGAATCCAGATCATTTAGATATATGATGAATAATAGGGGACCCAGTACCGAGCCTTGTGGTACCCCGCTAGTAACCGAACCCCACTCCGATTTCTCTCCATTTATGCAAACCCTCTGTTTTCTGTCTGTTAACCATTGTTTGATCCATCTGAGAACAACTCCTCCTATACCATGAGCTTCCAGCTTTTTAACTAATCTTTTGTGAGGAACTCTATCAAAAGCTTTGCTAAAATCTAGATATATTGTATCATATTCTTTGCCACAATCTACTGCCTCGTAAACTTCTGAATAAAAAGACAGTAAGTTTGTAAGGCACGAAAAACCCTTAAGAAACCCGTGTTGTGAAAGTTTTATCAGTCTGTGTAATTCTAGATGTGCCCTTATTTTATTTGCAATTATGGATTCTAGAATCTTACCCACTGTTGACGTTAAACTTACCGGCCTATTCTTTTAACTCGTTATGTGCTTATTTATATATATTTATATTATTTTTTTTCATTATTCTTGTCATTTCTTCTGTTTGGTTTGTGTGATTTTGAGCTCATTAGTCCTTTGTTTTTCTATATTAAAGGGATTATCTACTTACCAATCTATAATCATAACTAGAGATTAACATATTTTAATGTTAATGTCTTATTAATGATTTTGTCGTTTTCTTTGATTGAGGGCATTATTTCTTCTGGATTAGACCTGACTAACTATCTTTGAATTTTAATTTCCTCAGGTCTCCCGATTCAATTTTGTTTTTACTCCCTCTGTCAGTTTAGTTCCTGGGTTCATCCAGTGAGGACGTGCTTCCAGTAGCTCCAATCTTGACCAAACTTAGTACAATGGAGAGTGGTGGTGTTCTTTGTGCTGGTGGTGTTAGTGGTAGTGGTGTTGGTGGTGGTGTCGTTGTTGGTGCTGTTTGTGGCTGTGCTGGGGATTTGTCCTCGTCTGACGCAAGCAAACTCATTTTTAATTTAAGAAATGAGTTGGCCGCAGTCAGGCAGGAGGTCAGATCCTTAGCTGAGGAGAACAGGGATCTGAGAGGTAAAGTAGAGGTGTTAACCAGGAAGGGTCGATTGAATAATGAAGACGACTGGAAAGTTGTGAATAAGGGTTCAACGAAAATGGTTCTTAAGAAAAATGATACTTTTAGACTACAGGTTGCTAATTCATTTAGGTCGCTTAGAGATGAATGTGACAGTGGCGGCAGTAATTCTTCAGGAACCATAGAGTCAGATAGGTGTACTAGCGATCGTAAAAATGGAAGTGGGAAAAGCTCTCAGGTCAAGAGCCTAGGTAAGTCTCCCAAGGTCGGAGTAACCCATCCTCCGGATAAGTCTCGTTCTTTGGTAATTGTAGGGGATTCACTATGCAGATATGTAGACAGGAAACTCAGGCACAGAGTTAGAGGAAAATATTTTTTCCCTGGAGCAGGTATGAAGAAGGTGGGTGAGTCAATAAATAGCTGGATTGAGAAAAAAGATGTTGTTTGTTTGATAGCTGGGGGAAATGACGTGCAGGATGGTAGAAGTGAAGAGCTGATTAGGTTGTATAGACAAGCCCTGGATAAGATTAGGAAAAGGGGTGCAGTTCCTGTGATGTGTGGTATTCTCCCTAGGCTTAGCCAAAGTTCAGAGTGGTGGTCTCGAGCTATAGGAGTAAATGCTAGGATGAAAGTCTTCTGTCGGGAGAATAATATAGGTTTTATAGACGGGTGGGATCACTTCACTAGTCGTAAGCATATGTATGCAAGGGATGGAGTGCATCTTTCTAATTCAGGTGTCTCGGTATTGGCTGGTATGATAGACAGAGAGGTAGGGGGGTTTTGTTAGACACAAATAATGAAATGATTAATACTTGTGCAGAGAAATTAGTCAGTAAGGGTTCAGTAAAAAGTGGGTCAAATAACTGGGAGTCTAAGGATAAGAACCATTTGTTACATAGAACAAATATTAACAAAAAGAATAGCCACAAGAAGGGTGAAGCTAGAGAAAGTTTAAAAGTATATTATACAAATAGCCGTAGTTTAGGTAACAAGATAGAAGAACTGAGAGCCATAGTATGTAGTGAGAGACCGGATATAATATGCATTAGTGAAAGTTGGATTAAATTAGAAAGCAAACACCTTAAAGCTGAGTACAAAATTACAGGATATAAACTTTATAATGCTGATTGTAGTGCAGATAAAAGAGGGGGAGGGGTAATTATGTATATTAAAGATAGCCTCAGAAGCTGCATTAAATCTGGAATTAAGACAAATCTAAATTCAGAAACCTTATGGGTTGAAATTAAAAATAATATAGAAAGTCTAGTTGTAGGAGTAGTCTACAGACTACCTGATCTAGATAATATAGAGTCGCAAGTTATATACGATGAAATTTCTAAAGTGAGCAGGTCAAATAGAGTTTGCATTGTAGGCGATTTTAATTTTAGACATATTAACTGGGAAACCATAACAGGTGATAGTAGCTCTAAGGAGTTTTTGGAAGTAGTAGAAGACAATTTCCTTTCTCAGCATGTACATGAAGCAACACGGGGAGTGAATACACTAGATTTAGTTCTTAGTAATAGAGAGAATATGGTTACAAATTTAGAAGTTGGTGAAAAATTGGGCAACAGTGACCATGATTCCATTAGATTTAACATAATTTTCAAGGAAACTATAAAGGAAAATAAGAATATTGTTCCAAACTTTAGAGCAGGAGATTTTGAGGGCTTAAAAACTAAATTATCTAATGAGGTATGGGAAGGGATTTCTGGGGTACAGATGTGGGTAGTTAATCCAGCAGGTCAGGTCGCAGGTAGCGGATTACCCCGAAATTTGGGTACCACATGCCAAGGATTATCACAAGATAAGATCAATACATTAAATTCTCTCACAGGAAAGAACAGCAGCCCGTCAGTTAATATAAATTTGGATGAGGAATATAACAATTTTGTCATGACTCTTAAGAATAGTCAGAGAGACTATATTCCCATGAGACATTGCAGATCAAGAAAAAATGACCCTAAATGGATGAACAATAGAATAAAGAATCTTATAGGTATTAAAAGAGGAATATACAGGAAACTAAAAAGAGGTGAAGAGCAGGTGAGGCAGCAATATATACAGTTAAACAGGGAAGTTAAAAAGATAGTTAGAGAATCGAAAAGAAAATACGAAGTTCGAATAGCAGGAGAAGCTAAAGAAAATCCTAAAGGGTTTTATCAACATTATCAAACAAAATTTAAGGATGGTAGAAGTGAAGAGCTGATTAGGTTGTATAGACAAGCCCTGGATAAGATTAGGAAAAGGGGTGCAGTTCCTGTGATGTGTGGTATTCTCCCTAGGCTTAGCCAAAGTTCAGAGTGGTGGTCTCGAGCTATAGGAGTAAATGCTAGGATGAAAGTCTTCTGTCGGGAGAATAATATAGGTTTTATAG
>JAXCGZ010015729.1:45000-50875 GCA_037179515.1 Halocaridina rubra | reverse complement strand
CTTAGAGTAAGACACTCAGTGTCTGAATGGAGAAGAGTTAGTAGTGGAGTTCCACAGGGTTCAGTTTTAGGGCCACTTTTGTTCCTTGTATATGTAAATGACCTACCAGAGTCTGTAAATTCATTCATGAATATGTTTGCAGATGATGCAAAGATTGTGAAGAAAGTAAAAAACGAGAACAATGGTAGAGTACTTCAGGAGGATCTAAATAATCTGCATGAGTGGTCAGAAAAGTGGCTAATGAAATTCAATACCTCAAAATGTAAGGTAATGAGAATGGGTACAAGTGCAAGAAGGCCCAAGCTTGACTACTCGGTGGCTGGAGTACAACTTCAGGAGACAGAAAATGAGAGAGATCTAGGAGTAAACATATTGGCAGATTTGTCTCCAGAAATACATATAAATGGCGTAGTAAGGGCAGCATATGCATTCTTATCAAATGTAAGGGTAGCCTTCAGGCACATGGACAAGGAAATGTTCAGAAATATTTATGTAACCTATGTGAGGCCAAAACTCGAATATGCAGCCCCCTTTTGGAATCCGCACTTGAAAAAGCACATAGCTAAGCTTGAAAAAGTTCAAAGACATGCCACAAAACTGGTGCCAGAAATACGCAATCTCGGTTATGATGAGAGGCTGAGGGAATTAGACTTGCCATCACTCGAAGCTAGAAGAGTAAGGGGGGATATGGTGACAGTCTTTAAATTCCTTCATGGTTATGATAGAGTGGATAGGGATCGATATTTCGATATGGCTGGCTCTAGAACTAGAGGTCATAGTTTGAAGCTTCGGAAGAAAACTTGTTTGCAGGATGTAAGGAAATACTTTTTCAGTGTAAGAGTAGTTGATAATTGGAATTCGCTAAGCGAGGAGGTAGTTAATGCTACCTCAATCCATAGTTTTAAGGACAGGTATGATAAGTATCACTAAGTCTAAAATGGAACCGATCAGGAGACGGGAAGATACGAGCTTTGGGCTCTTTCCCGTAAACACAATTAGGTAATCACAATTAGGTAATCACACACACTCACACACACACACACACACACAAACACACACACACACACAGTCTAAAAATGGAACCGATCAGGAGACGGGAAGATACGAGCTTTGGGCTCTTTCCCGTAAACACAATTAGGTAATCACAATTAGGTAATCACACACACACACATGGGGGACTTATTAGGAAGCTGCAATCATTGGATAGAATAGGTGGAAATGTTTTGGAATGGATAAAAACTTACTTAGAAGGAAGGGAACAGAGGGTTAGAGTAAGACACTCAGTGTCTGAATGGAGAAGAGTTAGTAGTGGAGTTCCACAGGGTTCAGTTTTAGGGCCACTTTTGTTCCTTGTATATGTAAATGACCTACCAGAGTCTGTAAATTCATTCATGAATATGTTTGCAGATGATGCAAAGATTTTGAAGAAAGTAAAAAACGAGAACAATGGTAGAGAACTTCAGGAGGATCTAAATAATCTGCATGAGTGGTCAGAAAAGTGGCTAATGAAATTCAATACTTCAAAATGTAAGGTAATGAGAATGGGTACAAGTGCAAGAAGGCCCAAGCTTGACTACTCGGTGGCTGGAGTGAAACTTCAGGAGACAGAAAATGAGAGAGATCTAGGAGTAAACATACTGGCAGATTTGTCTCCAGAAATACATATAAGTGGCATAGTAAGGGCAGAATATGCATTCTTATCAAATGTAAGGGTACCCTTCAGGCACATGGACAAGGAAATGTTCCGAAATATTTATGTAACCTATGTTAGGCCAAAACTCGAATATGCAGCCCCCTTTTGGAATCCGCACTTGAAAAAGCACATAGCTAAGCTTGAAAAAGTTCAAAGACATGCCACGAAACTGGTGCCAGAAATACGCAATCTCAGTTATGATGAGAGGCTGAGGGAATTAGACTTACCATCACTCGAAGCTAGAAGAGTGAGGGGGGATATGGTGACAGTCTTTAAATTCCTTCATGGTTATGATAGAGTGGATAGGGAACGATATTTTGATATGGCTCGCTCTAGAACTAGAGGTCATAGTTTGAAGCTTCGTAAGAAAACTTCTTTGCAGGATGTAAGGAAATACTTTTTCAGTGTAAGAGTAGTTGATAATTGGAATTGGCTAAGCGAGGAGGTAGTTAATGCTATCTCAATCCATAGTTTTAAGGACAGGTATGATAAGTATCACTAAGTATAAAATGGAAGCGATCAGGAGACGGGAAGATACGAGCTTTGGGCTCTTTCCCGTAAACACAACTAGGTAATCACAACTAGGAAATCACACACACACACACACAAACACGCACACACACACACACATATATATATATATATATATATATATATATATATATATATATATATATATATATATATATATATATATATATATATATATATATATATATATATATATATATATATATATATATATATATATATATATATATATATATATATATATATATATATATATATATATATATATATATATATATATATATATATATATATATTCTTTATGTATGCCTAGAGCTACACTGAATAGTCTTGGATATTCATTACACATCTATTATTATCCCTTCACATCTGGTAAGTCATTATACTCTACAACTCTGTTTCTCTTTACTTTATGTATTTTTCGTGCCCTGGCCCGATGAGGACTGTTGTATTTTATTATTTTTTCACCCGTCCGGTGTCACAATCATAAAAAAAAATATTATATGTTTGTGTGTGTGTGTGTGATTGCCTAATTGTGATTACCTAATTGTGTTTACGGGAAAGAGCTCAAAGCTCGCATCTTCCCGTCTCGTGATTGCTTCCATTTTATACTTAGTGATACTTATCATACTTGTCCTTAAAACTATGGATTGAGATAGCATTAACTACCTCCTCGCTTAGCCAATTCCAATTATCAACTACTCTTACACTGAAAAAGTATTTCCTTACATCCTGCAAAGAAGTTTTCTTACGAAGCTTCAAACTATGACCTCTAGTTCTAGAGCCAGCCAAATCAAAAAATCGAACCCTATCCACTCTATCATAACCATGAAGGAATTTAAAGACTGTCACCGTATCCCTCCTCACTCTTCTAGCTTCGAGTGATGGTAAGTCTAATTCCCTCAGCCTCTCATCATTACTGAGATTGCGTATTTCTGGCACCAGTTTCGTGGCATGTCTTTGAACTTTTTCAAGCTTGGCTATGTGCTTTTTCAAGTGCGGATTCCAAAAGGGGGCTGCATATTCGAGTTTTGGCCTCACATAGGTTACATAAATATTTCTGAACATTTCCTTGTCCATGTGCCTGAAGGCTACCCTTACATTTTATAAGAATGCATATGCTGCCCTTACTATGCCATTTATATGTATTTCTGGAGACAAATCTGCCAGTATGTTTACTCCAAGATCTCTCTCATTTTCTGTCTCTTGAAGTTGTACTCCAGCTACTGAGTAGTCAAGCTTGGGCCTTCTTGCACTTGTACCCATTCTCATTACCTTACATTTTGAAGTATTGAATTTCATTAGCCACTTTTCTGACCACTCATGCAGATTATTTAGATCCTCCTGAAGTTCTCTACCATTGTTCTCGTTTTTTACTTTCTTCAAAATCTTTGCATCATCTGCAAACATATTCATGAATGAATTTACAGACTCTGGTAGGTCATTTACATATACAAGGAACAAAAGTGGCCCTAAAACTGAACCCTGTGGAACTCCACTACTAACTCTTCTCCATTCAGACACTGAGTGTCTTACTCTAACCCTCTGTTCCCTTCCTTCTAAGTAAGTTTTTATCCATTCCAAAAAATTTCCACCTATTCTAGCCATTAATTGTAGCTTCCTAATAAGTCTCCCAAGTGGAACAGTGTCAAACGCTTTCTGGAAGTCTAGGAATTTGCAATCTGCCCAGCCCTCTCTTTCCTGTAAGATTTGGCTTACCTCATCATAAAATTCTAATAAGTTTGTTACTGTTGATCTACCTTCTCTGAAGCCATGTTGCCTCACTGACAAAAAGTTGAAGGATTCCAAGTGAAGAGAGTTTTGTTTCCTTAGTAGTTTCACCATAACTTTGCAAACTATGCTGGTCAAGGAAACTGGTCTATAGTTCAGAGCCGTATCCCTCCTTCCCTTTTTGAAGATAGGTATCACATTTGCTTGTTTCCAGCATCTTGGAATCTATCCCGACTCCAGTGACTTTTTAAATATGATACTTAGTGCCACTGATATTGTGTTTGTGCATTTTTTAAGCACATGAGGGGATATGTCATCAGGACCTGTAGCTTTATGAACATCTAAATCCATCAGCGCTTTGCATACCTCTGTGGCTGTAAGGTTGATGTTCTCTAATACCGGCCCTTGAGCTTCTATCACTGCAATCTGAGGGGGTGGGGTATTTTCTACTGTAAATACTGACTGAAACTCCTTGTTCAATTCTTTGCAGATCTCTTCATCCGTCTCAGTGATGCTTACATCCGCTCTCTTTAGCCTTAAAACCTGTTCTTTTACCTTCAGTTTTCCTCTGATAAAGCTGTGGAAAAGCTTGGGATTTTCTTTAGCCTTCCTGGTGATGTCCCATTCATAGTCTCTCTCTGCCTCTCTCCTTTTACTTAGGTAGTCATTTCTTGCTCCTTTGTAGGTTTGCCAGGCATTTATGTTTTTTCTCCTCCTATACCTTTTCCAGCATTTGTCTCTCCATTCCTTAGCTCTTTTACACCCATTATCGAACCATTTCTCTCTGGCATGAATTACACATACTTTGGTGACAGGTATGCAGCAATCTACTATCTTCCCATATTTCTCACAAAAGATGTCATACATTTCTTGTAGAGATTTGTTGTAAAATAAGGTTCTCCAGTCAATAACTGCAAAAAGTTCATTCATTTTGATGTAATATCCTTTCGGATAGTTCCTCCTCATGTCCTCAGTGCCGCTACTCTCAGTGATTACCTAATTGTGATTACCTAATTGTGTTTACGCTAAAGAGCCCAAAGCTCGTATCTTCCCGTCTCCTGATCGCTTCCATTTTATACTTTGTGATACTTATCATACCTGTCCTTAAATCTATGGATTGAGATAGCATTAACTACCTCCTCGCTTAGCCAATTCCAATTATCAACTACTCTTACACTGAAAAAGTATTTCCTTACATACTGCAAAGAAGTTTTCTTACGAAGCTTCAAACTATGACCTCTAGTTCTAGAGCCGGCCATATCAAAATATCGATCCCTATCCACTCTATCATAACCATGAAGGAATTTAAAGACTGTCACCATATCCCCCCTCACTCTTCTAGCTTCGAGTGATGGTAAGTCTAATTCCCTCAGCCTCTCATCGTAACTGAGATTGCGTATTTTTGGCACCAGTTTCGTGGCATGTCTTTGAACTTTTTCAAGCTTAGCTATGTGCTTTTTCAAGTGCGGATTCCAAAAGGGGGCTGCATATTCGAGTTTTGGCATCACATAGGTTACATAAATATTTCTGAACATTTCCTTGTCCATGTGCCTGAAGGCTACCCTTACATTTGATAAGAATGCATATGCTGCCCTTACTATGCCACTTATATGTATTTCTGGAGACAAATATGCCAGTATGTTTACTCCTAGATCTCTCTCATTTTCTGTCTCTTGAAGTTGTACTCCAGCCACTGAGTAGTCAAGCTTGGGCCTTCTTGCACTTGTACCCATTCTCATTACCTTACATTTTGAAGTATTGAATTTCATAAGCCACTTCTCTGACCACTCATGCAGATTATTTAGATCCTCGTGAAGTTCTCTACCATTGTTCTCGTTTTTTTACTTTCTTCACAATCTTTGCATCATCTGCAAATATATTCATGAATGAATTTACAGACTCTGGTAGGTCATTTACATA
>JAXCGZ010015729.1:35000-40000 GCA_037179515.1 Halocaridina rubra | reverse complement strand
ATGCTCTAATCCAGCCTTTATCCTCAAAGAGCCTGTGTTGTACTCATATAATCTGCTGAGTTGACACTGTTTCCTGTCTTACTTCCGAGTATATGATGATATGCAAACAAGAATTAGTCTCCCAAATTTCTCATCAATGCGATTTGACACTGTATGTGGTTTTGCGTGAACGCACATATACAACCATATACTGTCGATAGATTTCTCAGCATGACTTCCGGCGATATTGTTAAGACAGCGAAGGAGATATGTAAATGCAATTTAGCTGAGAACTGTGAGTGTGTGTGTTTGTGTGTGTATGTGTGTGTGTGTATAGCATATATGTATACATATGTGTATGATTGAGTATATGCATGAGCGTGTATGGTACTTATGATTGAGATACATAAGTGTATATTTGTTGCCTTGTTTGCGCACATGTGTACATATTGTTACGTATGAGTACATATATATATATATATATATATATATATATATATATATATATATATATATATATATATATATATATATATATATGGTAGATGGAGATGATAACGAGTAGGAGCTGAATCAGTTGCTGTTTGCAGATGATACTGTGGTGGTGGCAGATTCAGAGGAAAAGCTGTTAGTGTCAAAATTTGGAATGGTGTGTGAGAGAAGGAAGCTGCGAGTGAATGTGGGAAAGAGTAAGGTTATGAGGTGTACAAGAAATGAGGATGGCGCTGGATTGAATGTTATGTTGAATGGAGAGACACTTGAGGAGGTTAATCAGTTTAAGTATTTAGGCTCGGTTATAGCTGCAAATGGTGGAGTGGAAGCAGATGTGTGTCACAGAGTGAATGAAGGATGTAAAGTGTTGGGTGCATTGAAAGGAGTGATGAAGAATAGAGGGTTGGAATTGAATGTTAAGAAAGTTTTGTATGAGAAAGTGGTTGTGCCAACTGTGATCTATGGATCAGAGTTATTGGGTATGAAAGTAAGTGAGAGACGGAAACTAAATGTGTTTGAAATGAAATGCCTGAGGAGTATGATTGATGTATCTCGATTGGATAGGGTTAGGAATGAAGTGGTGAGAGCAAGAACGGGTGTGAGGAGAGAAATTGCAGCCAGAGAAGATATGAATGTTCTGAGATGGTTTGGCCATGTGGAAAGGATGGATGATGAAAGGTTGCTGAAAAAGGTGATGAATGCGAGAGTTGATGGGAGAAATGCTAGAGGGAGGCCTAGGTTTGGATGGATGGATGGAGTAAGGAGAGCCCTGATTGATAGGAGGATGGATGTGAGGGAAGCAAGCGAGCTTGCTACGAATAGGAATGAGTGGCGAGCGATTGTGACGCGGCTCTGATGGGCATCTGCTGTTACCACGGGGCTGCATCTTACAGAGATAGCCCTGTGGTAGGGGCAGTAGGAGGAGCTGGCAGTTGTGAAGCGACACAGGTTGTGGAAGAGCCGGGAGGATGGGCTGTGGCACTCCAGCAGTGCCATCTGAACGGTCGCTAGCTCCCTCGTCATTGCCCATAGAGCAAAGTAATCTCCCTATTTGTTTTCCTTTCTTGATGTCGGCTACCCCCCAATTAAAGGTGGAAACAGCCAAGGTATATGAAATGAATATGATGAATGATGTATATATATATATATATATATATATATATATATATATATATATATATATATATATATATATATATATATATATATATATATATATATATATATATATATATATATATATATATATATATATATATATATATATATATATATATATATATATATATATATATATATATATATATATATATATATATGTGTGTGTGTGTGTGTTTGTGTGTGTGTGTGTGTGTGTGTGTATGTGTGTGTGTGTGTAATTACTTAATTGTAATTACCTAATTGTGCTCACGATAAAGAGCCCCAAGCTCGTAACTGCCCGTCTCCTGATAGGCTCCATTTTTATCTTAGTGATACTTATAATACTTATCCTTAAAACTATGGACTGAGTTAGCATTAACTGCCTCCTTGCTTAGCGAATTCCTTACATCTTGCAAAGAAGTTTTCTTACGAATCTTGAAACTATTACCCCAAGTTCTAGTGCCAGCTATATCAAAATATCGATCCCTATCCACTCTGTCATAACCATGAAGGACTTTAAAAACTGTCTCTATATCCCCCCTCAAACTTCTACCTTCGAGTGGTGGTAAGTCTAATTCCCTCAGCCTCTCATCATAACTGAGAGTACGTCTTTCTGTCACAAGTTTTGTGGCATGTCTCTGAACTTTTTCCAGCTTAATTAAGTGCTTTTCCAAGTGTGGATTCCAAAAGGGGGCTGAATATTCAAGTTTTGGCCTCACATAGGTTACACAAATATTTCTGAACATTTCCTTGTCCATGTGCCTGAAGGCTACCCTTACATTTGCTAAGAAAGCATATGCTGTCCTTACCTTGCAATTTATATGCATTTCTAGAGACAAACCTGTCAGTATATTTACTCCTAGATCTCTCTCATTTTCTGTCTCTTGAAGTTCTACTCCTGCCACCGAGTAGTCAAGCTTGGGCCTTCTTGCACTTGTACCCTTTCTCATTATCTTACATTTTGAAGTATTGAATTTCATAAGCCACTTTTCTTACCACTCATGCAGACTATTTAGATCTTCCTGAATTTCTCTACCATTGTTCTCGTCTCTAACTTTCTTCATAATCTTCATCATCTGCAAACATATTCATGAATTAGTTTACCGACTCTGGTAGGTCATTTACATATACAAGGAACAAAAGTGGCCCTAAAACTGAACCCTGTGGAACACCACTACTAACTCTTATCCATTCAGATACTGAGTGTCTTACTCTAACCCTCTGTTCCATCTTTTTAAGTATGTTCTTATCCATTCCAAGACATTTCCACCTGTTCTCACCATTGCTTGCAGCTTCTTACTAAGTCTCCCGTGTGGGACAGGGTCAAATGCTTTCTGTAAGTATAGGAATATGCAATCTGCCCAGCCCTTTCTTTCCTGTAAGAGTCAGCTTACCTAATCAGAAAATTCTAATAAGTTTGTTACTGTTGATCTACCTTCTCTGAAGCCATGTTGTCTCACAGTGTGTGTGTGTGTGTGTGTGTGTGTGTGTGTGTGTGTGTGTGTGTGTGTGTGTGTGTGTGTGTGTGTGTGAGTGTGTGTGTGTGTGTGTGTGTGTGTGTGTGTGTGTGTGTGTGTGTGTGTGTGTGTGTGTGTGTAGGAATATGCAATCTGCCCAGCCCTCTCTTTTCTGTAAGATTCAGCTTACCTAATCAGAAAATTCTAATAAATTTGTTACTCTTGATCTACCTTCTATGAAGCCATGTAGTCTCACAATGTGTGTGTGTGTGTGTTTGTGTGTGTATGTGTGTGTGTGTTTGTGTGAAGTGCAATTTAGTCCTTTTTGCGCGTGTGTGTTCATTATGTATATATCTATGCACATGTAAATGTGTGTGTGCATATTATATGCATATTTGAAAGAGGTCAACTAAGAAGTAAAATTAAATGATGAATTGCTGACTTTTGAAAATATACTGTAGTAAAGACTCATTTGCACTTAAAAAGGACTACATTCCAATCTGGAAGATCTCGTCACTACTCCATTTTGTTTTTGCTTTGCAGTTGACCCTCGTACTTTCCGCGTGATAGAAGATTATGATAGTTTAAATGTATGTACATACATATCGTGAAATGTGTGTATGAGTCATTTATGCAGTTATGTATTAAACCACGTATGTCAACATTATATATATATATATATATATATATATATATATATATATATATATATATATATATATATATATATATATATATATATATATATATATATATATATATATATATATATATATATATATATATATATATATATATATATATATATATATATCATATTTTACCCCTAACCGGGACTCGACCCTAAGACACATAATTACTGTGCCAAGCCGCTATCAACTACACCACTGAAGGCCTGAGGGAGAAGCAAACCTTACAGTTTAACTGCTATACTAGGAATAAACACATTTTAACTAAATGCCTTTTAATCATATTGCAACTTTTAACTTCACTCGTGGCTTACTTTCGATTCAAATCTTAGCTATATAGGCATTAATAATGATCAAATAAACATATTAACATATGTGAAAACATGAAGCATATTTTACTCCTGACCGGGACTCGAACCTAAGACATATAGTTACTGTGCCAAGGCACTATCAACTACACCACTGATGGTCTAAAGGAGAAGCAAACCTTACAGCTTAACTGCCATGCTGCGAGAGTACGCAATCTATTCGAATTCATTCAGAGAGAATGCGTTCATTCCTAGTATAGCAGAAAGGATTCCTTCCCCTTTAGACCTTTCGTAGTGTAGTTGTAGCGCCTTGGCACAGTAATTGTGTCTTAGGTCCGAGTCCCGGTCAGGGGTAATATATGATTTATGTTTTCATAAATCATATATATATATATATATATATATATATATATATATATATATATATATATATATATATATATATATATATATATATATATATATATATATATATATATATATATATATATATATATATATATATATATATATATATATATATATATATATATAATACTATATATATATATATATATATATATATTTATATATATATATATATATATATATATATATATATATATATATATATATATATATATATATATATATATATATATATATATATATATATATATATATATATATATATATAATATATATATATATATATATATATATATATATATATATATATATATATATATATATATATATATATATATATATATATATATATATATATATATATATATATATATATATATATATATATATATATATATATATATATATATATATATATATATATATATATATATATATATATATATATATATATATATATATATATATATATATATATATATATATATATATATATATATATATATATATATATATATATATATATA
>JAXCGZ010015729.1:27500-32500 GCA_037179515.1 Halocaridina rubra | reverse complement strand
TTTTTTTTTCTATTTCTAAAGAGATAACTTTATGAATAAAAACAAAATGAAAGAAATAATTACATTCATTTCAAAAGATCTGTGGGACGTGCATATATAAGCAATTAAACCGTTCGCTTTGGAAAGCTTTGCTTAAGTACAAATCTAATAGTATACTATTCGTAGAACCTGCCAATATAATGGACAACTTTCCATTTTATCTCCAAGTGTCTATTGCGAAGAAAAGCTATCTGTGTGCCACCTATGGGGAGTTGAATTCAGTATTTTCTGGGAGAGATTCAAAAAGTGTATTCACCAATGTATGAAGTACAATGTTTTTTTCCTATGACAAAAACCACACAAAAAAATCACATTACGTACAAAGCGTATAAACATCTATATACCACGCAAAGTATAATGTGCATTATACAGTATGTGATAAGCTTGTATTGTAGGTCATAAAATCATAAGAAACGGTAAAATAAGCCATTTTCTCCTTCCAGCCCAGATTGAATTACCTGACTCCCCGTGCTCCTCTCAACCCTCCCTCCCACCATCCTACTCTTTTCCCAAGAATTTCCCCTCATTGCTGAAATATGTAATACTGTACTGTAAGCTCTGAGCAAGACGTGATAATGTGAAAATGTTAGAAAATCACCCTCTCTCTCTCTCTCTCTCTCTCTCTCTCTCTCTCTCTCTCTCTCTCTCTCTCTCTCTCTCTCTCTCTCTCTCTCAACACATGCATGAAACACACTGAGGAAGTTTAAGCTCTGATAGGTCAGCGGCTAAAGTGTTATATCGCCTTGCTGTCTCTCAGAAGGTCCCGATTGCACTTTCCATTTTCTAGTGTGGCTTATGCAGCTTTTTCTTTCGCCAGAACCACTTGCGAGGGTATCTCCAGGCTACTCAGCAGGACTAATAGGCACTTTGTTATATTTTGTTGAGTCAGTTGAGGATAAGTAGAGTTCGGGCTTCGGTAAGGGCATCACATTAATGTAGAACAAAAAAAAAAAAAAAAAAAAAGGAAATCTTGTCAGACTTCAGACTCTCATAAGGACAAGGATGCCCGTACTGCAGCACTCATATTCAAGCTCCTGCCACACATAAGCGCGAAAATCTCCTCCCCACATCACTGATGTAAAAATAAAATTAATAAAAAATAAAGATCTAGCTTACATTCTCCGACCAATTTTTCCTCATGTGCTACTGACTACAATGAAATCCTCGCTAAAGAGGCCTTTGAAAAGAAAAGAAAATATCTTCCTTACACCTCTTGGAAGTCTTCTTTTGCAATCTCTTGAAAATTCTTTTACAGCCTCTGAAGATCTTTCTCCATTATGATTTGTAATTTTTGCCTCTGCCTTTTGCATCGTAAATGTCAGACGTATCCCAGGAATAGGGTGCAAGAAATTATTATTATGAGTATTATTATTGGGATTATTCTAAGGATTCCTTCAAGATCCGAAGGAGCTTCACGAGGCCACAAAAGATTTCTTCTTGCTTAAGGAGATGGTTGCAGTTGAAACGACCCATACTATATATATATATATATATATATATATATATATATATATATATATATATATATATATATATATATATATATATATATATATATATATATATATATATATATATATATATATATATATATATATATATATATATGTGTGTGTGTGTGTGTGTGTGTGTATGTGCTTGTATATATATATATATATATATATATATATATATATATATATATATATATATATATATATATATATATATATATATATATATATATATATATATATATATATATATATATATATATATATATATATATATATATATATATATATATATATATATATATATATATATATATATATATTATTTAATAATATAATTATCATTATATTATTATTATTATTATTATTATTATTATTATTATTATTATTATTATTATTATTATTATATTATCATTATTGTTATTATTGTAATAATAATAATAATAATAATAATAATAATAATAATAATAATAATAATAATAATAATAATAATAATAATAATAAAAATAAAAAATAATAATAATAATAATAATAATAATAATAATAATAATAATAATAATAATAATAATAATAATAATAATAATAATAATAAAAATAATAATAATGATAATAATAATGATAATATATATACATATAAACATTGCCTTATTCTCCCTTGTAAGGGGATGTGACCGAGCCAAGAAACTGGCATTCACTACTCTTCACACACACCTCAACCACTCCTTTTACCTCCTTATGGATAAAGGGTTGCCACGTTTTCCCCCCTTCCAGCCTGCTTGGGTCACCAAAAAGATAGGCAGGCGAGGATATTCAACAATGAGACCCGATAGTTGCAGCATGGCTTACCCCCACTACTTCATCACATGGCAGCTCCCCTCACACCTGTCCATCACAGGTCACTGAGCAAGCAGTTGCGAGAAATCCCTTTTGGCCTGTGTCATCTAAAAACAATCTTGCTCCACGCATTCCTATGTCTTGCACACACTATTCCCTGCTCCACTGACAGTCCACGTGTATTCAATGCCCTTTTCACGACATTCATCCATCTCATATTAGGTCTTCCTCTTTATCAAAGTCCAATTACTTCAGCACTCCATACTTCCTTCAATATTCATTCATCACTCATGTGTCCAAACCAACTCAGCACTTTCTGATTTAACCTATCCAACAGCTTCCTTTCATAACCCGTTCTCTGCCAGACATCCCAATTTCTAACTCTAACTAATTTAGATACACCAATCATACTTCTCAAACACCCTATCTCCATGACATTCAATATGTTTCTTTCATTCTTTCTTGGATTCCAATCTCTGCTATATACAATGCTGTCAGCACAATCACACCTTAATATATCTTTCTCTTTGCATTCATTCCCAAATATCTATATCTCATTACACTTTTCACCCCACCTAGATATTTATTTTCTTCTTTCACTCTATGACCTATCTTTGCATCATCTCATCCACTCCTTGATACATGCTACCTTAAATACTTAAAACTCAACTGTTTCAAGCATCTCTCCATTCACTCCTACATTCAATCTGCCATCATTAACACTCCTCGTTCATCTCATGACTTTACTTTTACCAATATTCACCGTAACTTCCTTCTTTCACACACTCTAACAAACTCAGTCACCAAATAAGTCAGTTGATTCTCAATATCAGCCACCAGTATAGTATTCACAAACAAGAACTGATTCAATTTCCACAATATTCCATCCTCACTCACTTGTTCCAGGCCTCTCTCTGATACTCTTTTATTTACTACCCATACCACTCCTTCCATGTACACATTAAGCAGCCATAGTGACATTAAAAACCTTGATGTAACCCTACATTCACCTCAAACCAATCACTCATACCATTCCCAACTCTCACACATGCTCTACTATTCATGTAAAAACTCATCACCGCATTCATCAAACTTCCACCTATTCCATACAGTCGCAACACACTCAACCCCTCTATCTACCTTGTCATATGCTTTCTATAGTTTCATAAAAGCCCCCAAACTGTCCCTACCTTTCTCTGAGAACTTCTCACACACCTGTCTTACCACAATCGCCTGATCCACACATTCTCTTCCTCTCCTAAACCTACACTGTTCTTCTCCAATCATGCTCTCATTACCTTTCCTAATTCTCTCCATTAACACTCTACCATACACCTTTCCAACTACACTCAACAAACTAAGCCTCTAAAACTAATACACTCATACTTAACTCCCTTCCCTTTGTAAAGTGGAACTACACATGCACTCCTCCAATCAACTGGGGACCCCCCCCCCCCCATTCCTGAAATATATATCAACAACCTAGCCATCCATTCTCCTTATGCCTGCCCACCTTTTGTCAAGCATTCAACAAGGACACCCATCAATGCCAGGTGCTTTACCTACTTTCATTGCTCTCATTGCCAAATGTACCTCCTCTCTTGTTTTTTCTCTATCATTCTCAACACCTAACATTGGCATTCTCCATTTGTTTCTCACAGCCACAATCTCTGCCTCTGTATCACCTTCATGTTGCATTTCCTTGAAAATATTCAGCCACTCTCTCTCTCTCACCTTTATTTGATCTAGTAGCGATTGCCCATCTGCTCCTTTTACCCTCTCATCCCCACAGACTCTCCTTTCCTCATTCTTTTCACTTCCTTCCAAAACATCCTTTTATTCCTTTCAAAATTCTCAGACAGGAATCTACCCCACCTTACATCTACTTCTCCCTGACTCACCACGTGCTTCGCTAACTCCTCTTTGCACATACCTATCATACACCTCTACATTACCTACTTGCAACCATACCTCAAATATCTGCTTCTTTTCTGCCACCACTGCACTCACCTGCTCAGTCCACCATTCACTGCCTTTCCTTTTACTTCCAAAACTTAGTCTTCTTCCTCACACTGCCTCGGCACACTTCATAACTTCCTCCTTGAAACAGCCCTATTCTTCTACCACTCTCTCCTCCACTTTCTCTTTCACTATATTCACCACATTCCTCAGACTAGCCTTATACTCACAGTCTTTCTCTTTCTTATACAATTCATTCACTTTTAACACTCTCTTCCTCTCTCGCTACTCATCTTTCTTCACATTTCTCCCACTTTCTGCTTTTCACTAAACAATAATCATATATTCCACAACTAGCTCTTCTCAATACATTCACATACAATACTTTTCCAATTACCTTCCTGTCCACCATAACAAAATCCACTATTGCTCTGTCAACTACTCTTCCATTAGCAATAATAATAATAATAATAATAATAATAATAATAATAATAATAAAAATAATAATAATAATAATAATAATAATAATAATAATAATAATAATAATAATGATAATAATAATAATAGTAATATAAATAATAATAATAATAATAATAATAATAATAATAATAATAATTGGCTTTTGAGATAGGTAAAAGACTATACTGCAAAGGTATTCGAGATAAACCTAGATAG
>JAXCGZ010015729.1:17500-22500 GCA_037179515.1 Halocaridina rubra | reverse complement strand
TTACCATTTTGGATATAAAATATACATATTTTGCAAATATATAAGCTTCAGTTTTAATATGTAATTTCGCAAGTATTTATACTCGTACATCTGATCTGATAGCTGCTATATTCTGAAGAACTGATGAAACCTTATGAAAAATATAACAAGGAGATAAAGTGAGGTTACGCCTACAATATGTACTCAATATTCTCTCTCTCTCTCTCTCTCTCTCTCTCTCTCTCTCTCTCTCTCTCTCTCTCTCTCTCTCTCTCTCTCTCTCTCTCTCTCTGTGTGTGTGTTTGCATAGATTATTAAATTTGCCTCTTCATTCCAAAATGTTGAAGATATAGCCTAATGTTTTTTACGATAATACGGTATCATTATGTTTGCAAAATTACACCACATCGTATTATGTTATATATATATATATATATATATATATATATATATATATATATATATATATATATATATATATATATATATATATATATATATATATATATATATATATATATAATATATATATATATATATATATATATATATATATATATATATATATCTATATATATATATATATATATATATATATATATATATATATATATATATATATATATATATATATATATTATATATATATATATATATATATATATATATATATATATATATATATATATATATATATATATATATATATATATATATATATATATATATATATATACACACACACATTATTTTTATTGATATATATATATATATTATATATATATATATATATATATATATATATATATATATATATATATATATATATATATATATATATATATACATACATACACACACACATTATTTTTACTAAATATGAAAATGGGACAGGCAAAAATAGTTTCGCTTTTCTTGCCCAGGCAATAAGAAAATATATGAAAAAGTAGCAGTTTAAGGACAAGGTAAAGGCAATAACTGATGAAAATTAGAAAAAGAGCTAGCTAAAAGAGTAGTCATAGTAATAAGGGACTAGCAGCAAGGCAGGATTATGAACGGAGATGACGATAGACCAGACTTTTTAAGGAAGAGTGTTAAGGAATGCAAATGGAAGAAGGAGGCCGCCTGGCGTGTGTTACACGGTCTTGCCAGAGGGGGAGAGATTCAACCCACTAATTTATGAGAGCAGTGATGAAATTAATACCGATCCAAAAGAGAAAGAGATGATACATTCCTATGAAGAGAAAGATAATTTATATTATAAATAATAGGTCATTAATGAGTCGGATGACCTTACACTCAATCAAATCAAGGAAATAAGTATAAGAAGGAGCATCACAGATGTGAGAGCAGTATTCTAAGCAAAGATAAAGTAGACCTCTATATATCTTTAGGAAATGAGAAGGGGAAAAGAAATGACGAAACCAAACAGAAAATCTAACTTCGTAGATGCTCTTTTAGAACAGCATCTAACTGAATTAAGAGGATAAATTTCGTTGTGTTCGAAGACGATGGGGCTATGAGGAGGAGGAGAAGAGGATAAAAAAACAGTAAAATTTGCCTTGGAGGCATTGAGTGTAACCAAATTTTTGGTGCCCTACTCAGATACTATTTTTGAATCAAAGCTGAGAGTTAAAGAGAGAGTGATACGAGACTGATATTGAGCAGCAGAGAAAGAATGTGAAAAGAAGGCAGAAAGAAACATGGAGCATATAATCGTAGGCAAAGGCATAAAGAAGAGAGGAAGGTGGAGCTGAAGAAGATTATGGATGAAGAGAAGGGAAAGAGTAAATTAAGAATATAACCTTGTGTAACACCACTGGTAACTGGGAAAGAGCTAGTTGTTGTGCCGGCTAAAACTGCAGATATTTAATGGTCAGAAAGAAAACTGGAAATTAGAGAGTAGAGAAAAAGAAGTACAGTAAAGCCATAAGCAAGATATTTGGCTAACAGAGCCTCTTGCCACACTCTGTCAATAGCCTTAGAAATATCAAGGGGAATGACAAAGGATTCCCAATAGTTATATAGAGAGGATGATTTTACAAGTGTGAGATAGAACAGGTCACCAGTGGATCTTTCTTTGTGGCAGCCATACTGGCGATCAGAAATATTAGAGTTGCTTTCAAGATGTATCAAAATGTGAGAATTTAATAAAGTTTCGAATACTTTAGTGATAGGGAAAGATAGCGGAATTGGTCGGTAGTTGGAAGGATAAGAATGGTCACCCTTATTTGGAACTGGTGGAACTGGGGCATGCTTTCAATATGAAGAATAGACACTCAATAAGAGAACTAGGCGAAAAAATAGAAAAGTGCAGGAACAAGTTCATCTACCAACTCCTTAAGGAACCTTGCAGGGTTAACGTGAGTTCCATATGCCTTGTTCGTCTTTAGAACAAACAAACAAGCAAACAAACATTTATTTTCATTTTGTACAATGGTTATTCAACATTAATAAGTAGACATGTAATTAAGCTAATAAATAAGAGGGTAATACATATAGTTAAATTAAATGTAGCTTTCATAGAAAATAATAATGCTGTAATACAAATGTTAACAATAATGTTAATAATAAAGTAGTAAGAATGACTTTAGATACAGGATCGTTATTATCGGCATTATTTTCATATTTGTTTCCCTTACAATGAGAATAATTAGTTCTTAATGAGCAGCAACTATTTGTCCAAAAGAAAACTATATAGTTTGCCTTTGAAAGCTGTGAAGGAGGATGCATTTTTAAGATGCTCTGGAATATTATTCCAGAGTGTTGGCCCTTTGATAGTGATCATCTTTGAACCTGCTTCTGTGTTTGTTCTGTGAATAAAGAGCTCACTGCTCTGTCTTGTGTTGGTTCTCCTTATATCCTTGACTGTATTTAAATCGAATAGCCAGCTAGGATAATGGTGGTCCAAAATTTTAAATACAAAAACATAAATAGCATATGCGACCTTGTTTTCTGCCGGCAGCCACCCAAGTTTATAGAGAGCTGGTGTGATGTGGTCATATTTTCTTATTCCTCCCAGGGCAACTCGAGCTGCAAAATTAATAAGCTTCTGTATTTTGTTTATCTGAGTCTTTGTGGTAGCTCCCCAAACAGTTGTGCAGTAATTAATGTGACTTAAGGCTAGAGATTCAACAACAGTTATTCGAGTGGTAGTCTCAAAATTGTATTTTATACGTAATAAGTACATTAATGTTCCTGTAACCTTTTTGCATACTTTATCTATGTGGGAATCAAACAACATGTGGTTATCAAAGTGAATTCCTAAGTTTTTTACTGTTTTGCTAGGTGTGATAATATTGTCGCAAAATTAATTGTTGTGTTTTCTGGAATTTGTGCTATGTGGAACCTTGAACCAGTAAACATGCATTGTGTTTTACTTTCGTTAATTAACAGACCAATTTCTTGAAAATAGGTTTTAATATTTGACAGAGTGTTTTCTGCTCTTAAAGTTAGCTCTGAGAGATGATTAATATCACCAATAAGGAGTAGATGAGCGTCATCTGCATATTGTACGACTAGACAGTCAGAAATGAAAGAAGATAGATCATTTACGTAAATGGAGACGAGGATAGGACCAAGTACTGATCCCTGTGGAACACCAAATGATACATTTTTTGGTACAGAGATAATGTTAAGACATATAGACTGTTTACGACTAGACAGATACTCGCTAAGCCAGCTCGGATCACTATTTCAGTTAGTACATTTACTTAAAAGAATTTCATGGTTTACACTGAGATATTTTTTTCATATCTATAGTAATATAGATACTATTCATAACTTTGAGCAATGCAGTTTCCGTCGAGGGTTTCGGTCTGAAACCATGTTGGCTAATAGATAATAGTTTATTTGACTCTAAATATGACATAAGTTGGCATGCAACAATTTTTTATAATATTTTAGAGAAAATGGGTAGCAGGGAAATGGGACGATAGTTTGTCACATCTTCTCTGTCCCCCTTTTTATGCAGAGGTATTACATGTGATATTTTCTAAGAGTTAGGAAACCTTTTAGTAACAATGGAAATGATTATAATAGTTAGAATATAAGATGCAATCATGGGTAGAGCATCCTTGATGAACTGAAATGGTATACTATCTGGACCATAAGAGCCAGAGTTTCTTAGGCTCTTTATGGTAATAATTAGGGTAGCACAATCGATAGGATTTATCTTGAAGTACTCTCTTGGGTTTACATTGGAAGAATTGTCATTTAAGCAATTACTCATATTCACTGAGTTGCTGTTTTCTTGAGTTTTTTCATATGTATTTTTGCCAACGTTAGCAAAATAGTTATTAAAGTTTTCCGCTTTGTCTTTCAACTCCATGATATTTTCATAACTTTCTGAGGTACTCTTTCATTTGGTATCATGTTTCTTATCACTTTCCATGTATCATATCTAGAGTCGTTAAATTGTTTTTTGTAAATGTCTTTTTTACTTACATTGAAGAGAGATCTGACACGTTTCTTTTCTGTTTTATAACGTTCTCGGAGACTCATATCATATCTATTCATTTTTAGCTTTTTTTGTATTTGATTTCTGATTTGCATTGCCTCTTTGGTGTCATTAGTTAGCCAGGGGGCTGAGGGGCGGTTGATTTTTCTTGTTACAATGGGTGCACAACTATCTAGGCATTCAAGGAAGACTTTTGCTAGAATCTCAACCTGCAAATCGACGTTATCTGTGTATTTAATTCTGTTAAGTACATTAGTGTTGTTGATTAATGTTCACAAAAGATATCAGGGGAGTAATTTTTTAGACACCGGAATGTCTTGAAGAGAGGCTTCCTTTTGGGTTTGTTTATGTTTAGCATAGCAATGTTCAGCTCATGGTCTGCAATTGGGCAGGGAACTACGTCACAATAGGGTATACTTTCCACTTTATTTGTTATTATCAGATCTATGAGAGTCCTAGAATTAGGGGTTATGCGGGTCGGTTTTGTCACTATTTGTGTTAACTTCACAGTGTTGATCACCCTTTTCATTTTGTTATCTGCTGAGAGCAAGTCATCATTAAA
>JAXCGZ010015729.1:10000-12500 GCA_037179515.1 Halocaridina rubra | reverse complement strand
CTTTTAACCTTCTGTGGTGTAGTGGCAGCGCCTTGACTTAGTAATCATAAGTCCTAGGTTCGAGTCCCGGTCGGGGTAAAAAATTATTCATGTTTTCATATATGTAATGTGCTTATTTGATAATTTCATGGCCCGAATGAGATTGGTAATTGAATTAAATGCTAAAATGAAGCCACGAGTGAGGTTGGGGAATCTGTAATATGAACATAGTGACATTCAGTTAGAATGCGTTCATTCCTAAGTATAGCAGATATAAGCTATAAGGTTGGATTCCTTTTAACCTTTTGTGGTGTAGTAGTAGCGCCTTGACTTAGTAATCATAACTCCTAGGTTCGAGTCCCGGTCGGGGTAAAAAATGATTCATGTTTTCACATATTTAATGTGCTTATGTGATAATATATATATATATATATATATATATATATATATATATATATATATATATATATATATATATATATATATATATATATATATATATATATATATTATATATATATATATTTATGGAGAGAGAGAGAGAGAGAGAGAGAGAGAGAGAGAGAGAGAGAGAGAGAGAGAGAGAGGAGAGAGAGAGAGAGAGAGAGAGAGAGAGAGAGAGAGAGAGAGAGAGAGAGATAAAAAGATAGATTTAGATATATACATTCATGAATACATATATATTCCATCGTTGCCACCAAATTGATTATGACTGGATAAAGGGAACTATGAGTGAAAAATGACAATTATTATTTTTTGATAGAAAATAACACCAAAACTATGTGTCAGGTTTTTGAAGTCAACAGGTTTGTATAAATTGAATATCAGTTTGCTTGCTACTGAATGGTTCTCTCTCTCTCTCTCTCTCTCTCTCTCTCTCTCTCTCTCTCTCTCTCTCTCTCTCTCTCTCTCTCTCTCTCTCTCTCTCTCTCTCTCTCTCTCTCTCTATCATTCTATCTATCTATCTATCTATTAACCTATCTATCTATCTATATATCTATCTATCTGATGTCTATTGCTTTGATAAAACATAAATGAAACATGGAATATCAACAGCAAACATTTTCAATATTTAAAGTTCTTATTATTATTATTATTATTATTATTATTATTATTATTATTATTATTATTATTATTATTATTATTATTATTATTATTATTATTATTATTATTAATAATATTATTATTATTATCATTATTATTATTATTATGTATCGTAATATTATATTAATGGATTTTTTTTTTATCGAAAAGTATTCTTTTAGCATAATGCTGGAGGGTCACTTAAAATAATTCACCCATGCATTTAATTACCCTGCAAACGTTATGTATAAAATTTTGTTTTATATTTTTACATTAATAATCCTTTCAGCTTGGTGTCAGACACATTGCGTATGGTTCTGTGCCAATTTTTATTTCTTCATTTCATTTTATAATCAAAATCTTATATTCTGGATATTCCTAGCTTTGAGTTTTGATATTTCTAAATAATTTGATAATTCTGTTTCATTCATATCACCTAAGTAAGCATTCTAAGTCATATGATGTTCGTGGTTTATTCGTCAGATCTCTACAGCATATTCGTGATTCTTGTTGGCATTCAGGTCAGAAAGGTTAAATTGCCGTAGTGTAGGTATATCATATTATTCGAATTAATTTCTGTTTTGATTTCGCCAAAACTAGAAGTGTTTATAATATATATGAATCACTTTGTTTTATTTCAGTTGTTTAAGTGAACAGGATTTAGTCATGCAATTTACCTCCAATATTCTTGAGCTTTTGGCCTGATCATCAATCCTGTTGATTGATATGTAGATTAGATTGTCAGATTTACAATTTTTTTTTTATTTTGATTCCCTTTAATTGTTTTTACATAGAGACGCTCATAATGTAAAACCAGGTTTACTCGTTTTCTTCTAAGGGCTAACCTTGAAATATTGTTGAATGTTTACAGAATACCCTAAGCTAAATATCTCTTCAAACAAAGAATTTATAGATTTAATTAAATATTCATATAACAGCATATAAAATGATAATAATAAGAAAATGCTATTTATAACCCAATATTAATGAAACAAAAACGCTCACGAAAAAAACAGATGGATATAAGATTTTGGCTCTAAAGTAGCCTAGAAAATTTTGGCATCTGCTGTGTGGTTTCACCTTAGGTAAATGCAACCTCGAATTCGCCTCTCACCCTGTTACTTTAAAAAGTATTCATTTATTAGAATTTTTTTCAAAAATCTCAAAAAGGGTTTTCCTCTAAAATTGTCTTTAAATGTTTTTTGGGTTATTTTTCCCTATTTCAGTGATTAATGACTCGTACTTTCTTTAGGACTTGTATTCTACTCCATAGCAGAATTTGTGCCTCATTTCTTTCTGAACTTGCAGTTGTAAAAGGGTAAGATTATTTTTAGTATGTTGTACTATAAATTTTCAGTGACATGTTTTTTAGAAGTGATATAGGTAAATGTGGAGTTGTTTTGAGGGTATTGTTTTAAAATCCCAAGGGTCTGCATTT
>JAXCGZ010015729.1:0-5000 GCA_037179515.1 Halocaridina rubra | reverse complement strand
AAAGTTAATTTTCCCAGCAAATTTTGCTTGAATTCTAAAATTCAGGATCTTTCTATGTAACTACATTTTGCAGATGTAAAAGACCTTCTCTTACATCGCAAAAAAAGAGAGGGAAATTTTTCCTTTATATTGCCATCTACATTCCAGAAAATTTGGGGATATTAAAAAATAGTACATATCTATCAACAGCAAACTGTCATTAATTTATCGAAAACTAAAAGAGTCTGGATGTGTTTTGCTCAGACTTATGGTTGTGTCTCGTTTTAAACCATGACTGAGTTATGTCATTTCGTTCAGTAGCAAATATTTTTTACCCTAATTCTTTGTACGTTCTTCGAGTAGTTGATATTATACCATTCTATATTTTTTGATGAAATATAAAGTTAATTTTCCCAGCAAATTTTGCTTGAATTCTAAAATTCAGGATCTTTCTATGTAACTACATTTTGCAGATGTAAAAGACCTTCTCTTACATCGCAAAAAAAGAGAGGGAAATTTTTCCTTTATATTGCCATCTACATTCCAGAAAATTTGGGGATATTAAAAAATAGTACATATCTATCAACAGCAAACTGTCATTAATTTATCGAAAACTAAAAGAGTCTGGATGTGTTTTGCTCTTGGTGGAGGATAATTAATGTGCTGGCTCTCCATAAAGGTCTTATTAGAAGCGCAAATAAGAGATCACTTTCGCCTAATTATCGCCTAATTACATTACCTCTCCAATTATCTAAAGATTTTGAGTGACTGTCGGTACAGTGTCTCTATAGTTACGTAGAGGGTGATTGAACTTTTTCCGAATCAGTAGTTGGATTTCCTTAAAGGTCTGGGCGCTTGTAATGCGCTTCTAATAAATTCGGCTGATTTTCAAAATCCATTGGACTTTTGTCAGGAGGCTCTCGTTAAATTAAGAATCATGGATGTTGGTGGATCTGTTCTTTGAATTTTACTTTATTGTATTTTATATATATATATATATATATATATATATATATATATATATATATATATATATATATATATATATATATATATATATATATATATATATATATATATATATATATATATATATATATATATATATATATTAATTTTTTTTTTATTATTATTATTATTATTATTATTATTATTATTATTATTATTATTATTATTATTATTATTATTATTATTATTATTATTATTATCATTATTGTTATTTTTTTTTTGCAGTTTTTAAGCAACTGTACTCAAAACGTGCTGGTAGATGGACATTATAATGAATTCAGTAATGTGATCTAAGGTGTTCCTGAGGGTAGTGCTCATGGCCCCTTGATTTTCATGCTGTATATTCATGACATGTAGATAGGTTTGCATCCAAACTGGTCGCCTGTACTGATGATGCTTCCTTTATTGGTATTGTTTCATTCCCGAACATGAGAGTAGCTGCTTCTGAGTCTCTGAATAGAGATCCTGTCGAAATTGGTGCTTTGTGTAAGACGTGGGTCTTGAAGTTAAATGCTAATAGAGCACAAAATATGATAATAAACTGGTTCTAAACTCTACCAATCTCTTCTCTGAAAATGTTGCCTAAACATCAAGTGATTCGTTCAAAATTCCTCGCAAAATTTTAAATGTTAACCTTTAAACAACATGACGTTATGCATCTTTCTGAGTTAAAAAAAAAAAAATAGCATCTTCAGGAAGTCTTATATTCTTTGTGACTAATTTATTTCGACGATATGTTTTAATTCATTTATACTTCCTAATCTGAAGTATTGCTCCTCAGTCATGTCGTCGGCTGTAGATTCTTACCTTAGATTATTGAATACAAATTTGCTGCCAGTTAAATAATTTATTCCTGTATTTAGATACCGTCTTGCATGTGGCACAGACCAGCAGGTAGCCCGTTATTTTTTTATGATTGTGACACCAGGATCGGCCAAAAAGTAATAAAATAAAACAGCCCTCATCGGGCCTGGGCACGAAAAATACATAAAGTAAAGAGAAACAGAGATGGAGAGTGTAATGTCTTGTTAGATGTAAAGGAATAATAAAAGATGTGTAATGAATATCCAAGAATATTCAGTGTAGCTGTAGGTAGAGAAAAAGAACCGTAATTGTAGGAAGACTTAACATCAAACTGTCCTGGACAGCCCTATTTAAGTTCAAAAAACCATCAGCTGTAGTATCGCAACGGGCGGATGGTGCCATGAGCCAATTTACTACTGGTGATGACTTTCCAAACTGCAGTATTCGCAATGAGGCAGACAATGGAAAAATATATAGATAAGCAAAGAGGGCTGTACATGGCGTTTATTGACCTGGAAAAAGCTTATGATCGGATCCCGAGAAGCGAGGTGTGGAGGAGTATGAGGTCGAAGGGAGTGAAGGAGAAGTATGTCAAGATAGTTCAGGACATATACAGGGAAGCCACAACAAGAGTAAGAAGTACAGTTGGCACTACAGAGCCTTTTCAGGTGAAAGTTGGACTCCATCAGGGATCAGCTCTTAGCCCCTATCTATTTAACCTTCTCATGGATGTGATGGTGGAGGAAGTGACAAAGGAGGCACCATGGAGCATGCTTTTTGCAGACGATATTGTTTTGGTCTCCGAGAGCCGTGAAGAATTGCAAGAGAGGTTGGAGCTATGGAGGGGTTTGCTGGAGGATTACGGACTGAAGGTGAGCAGACAGAAAACGGAGTACCTGGAGTGCAATGTGACACAAGGAGGCGACCTGTTCATGCAAGACCACAAGCTCCCAAAGGCGGACGCCTTCAAATACCTCGGCTCCTACGTAACGAAGGATGGAGACCTAGAGAGAGAGATTGATCATAGGATCCAGGTAGCGTGGAACAGCTGGAAGAGAACATCAGGGGTGCTATGTGACAAGAAAATCAGTGCTAGAGTGAAAGGAAAAGTGTACAAGTCAGTTGTGAGACCAGCGTTGCTGTACGGAGCAGAGACGTGGCCGGTGAAAAAGGTTCAAGAAAGGAAGATAGATGTCGCAGAAATGAGAATGCTGAGGTGGATGTGTGGGGTGACGAGGGAGGACAGGATACGAAATGACCGGATCAGAGGTACATTGAAGGTGGTGGAGGCGTCGGCAAAAGCGCAGGAGAGGAGATTACAATGGTTCGGCCATGTGAAGAGGAGAGAAGAAGACTACGTGGGTGTGAGAGTGATGGAGATGGACGCGGAGGGCAGACGTAGACGAGGAAGACCTAAACTACGGTGGAAGGACCGACTGAAGGAGGATCTCAGAGAGAGACAGCTGGAGGAGGAGCAAGTGATGGACCGGAACCAGTGGAGACGACTAGTGAAGAGATGCGACCCCATATGAAAATGGGAACGCAAATAGAGGAAGAAGAAGAAGAAGATGACTTTCCAAACTTTGCAGCACAATCAAATAGAAGTCTAGTCTTATCAGTACTATTAATATAAAAAAAGTCATGAAATGCTGAGAACAGCACTAAAGAAATACTCTTATTAACAGTGACTACAGAAACACAAAGAAATGAATTAAAAATAAAAATACAAATAATTTGGTTACTACTGATAGTATTGTGAAAATCATAATTACCAGAAAGGCCATGGAGTGATAGCAACAAATAGAGCCAACATAATAATAATAACAATAATAACAATCATGATCATAATAATAATAATAAAAATAGAAATAATAACACTAAATCAGGAATAACAGCGAATATACAAGTGCTACTGGCATTCTGGGGCAGGAACAAAGTTCTGTACTTATATTTCATAATAATGCTCATTTTAAACCAATTTCTTTTGGTCAGTTTATATCAGTATTCGAATTCCTGCAGTCATAATATATATAAGAGCATAGTCACCAACCTTCTTGCTGCTCATTTTGTCAGTGGGAGCTCAGATTTATTTCAAAGACAGTTGAAATATGTGGAAGACAAATTCTCTGTTACCATTCAATTCCAATTCTGTCTTATAAACACAATATTAACATGCAAAAACTCAACAACAATAATAAAGCTAGGTCACCTTCTTCATCTAGCAATCTGCAAAAGAATTAAAAAAGGAATCAATAATCAAAGTACTCTGTTAACATACAGAAACATCCTTCAGTACAGAAGGGGCAAAAGACGCTCTCTCTCTCTCTCTCTCTCTCTCTCTCTCTCTCTCTCTCTCTCTCTCTCTCTCTCTCTCTCTCTCTCTCTCGCGCGCGCGCGCGCGCGCGCGCGCGCGCGCGCGAGAGAGAGAGAGAGAGAGAGAGAGAGATAGAGAGAGAGAGAGAGAGAGAGAGAGAGAGAGAGAGAGAGAGAATTTTAGCTAACTTATTTTCTTCATAAAGGAAATGTATATTTGTCGATTGTAGGGTTTTTTTTTATGACCTGCCCTTTTACGACTTACCTTCCTGCCTAAATATACAAGGGAAAAAAAACACAACTACCTTTTACTCTATACTCACCACTCGAGCTTTTGTTCTTCTAGCGTCTTAAAAAAAATAAGTAATATAAATAAAAACAAAATAACTTAGTATACAAACAAAGAGACATCAAAGCATAAATCCATTCTTTTTCTGTTTAACATTGCAACTAACGCTAGTGAAATAAGCATACACATACTTGCCTAATATGACAATCTTTTTCTTTTTATAAATCAGAGGGTTGAGTCGAAGCACACACTTGCTATAAGTCAAATATACCTCCGACAAAATTTTAACAAAATACTACAATTATACTTGATAATTATAGTTAATAAAATATGAAACTCTTGGAAGCTTAACAAACATTGTAAATTAAAAATATTTTACACTAAGGCTGATATATCGAGAGAATTTCTTATTTTTATTTATTTATACTACTACAATGAACAAAATTAACGATTATCCTTTGTTAACAAACGATATAAATGGACTTAAGTATCATTATTTTAGTTTCATACTTGAAATATATGGTCTGAGAATCTCAATTATCTTAAAGGGCTAGAATTAAAGATAAAATTGAAGGAGAGAAAATGTCTCCATATTTATTAAAGAAAA
>JAXCGZ010015728.1:25000-50925 GCA_037179515.1 Halocaridina rubra | reverse complement strand
AGGCTTGTGTGTCTGCAGTTTCTGTATGCTTAGCTGTTTATACATTATCTGCCAATTACGGATATCTTACCTTTGGTTCCCGTGTGGAAGGGGACGTACTTCTGTCATACGATCCTAGACGAATACAGGTGTTTGTTGCTGTTATCCTATTGGGAATTAAGTCCTGGACAACATATCCTATCCTATTGTTTTGTGTCAGGTAAGTATATACAGGTATTGTCGTTATGAATATTATGTGGGTTGCAAAGTTCGAAAATATCTCTTTTGAAAAATGTGAACAGTTTTAACATTGTTAATTTTATTAGATTGTGAATTTTACTTATAAGGATAGGAGTAATTTTTTTTTATCCACCCTACCCACTTTTCAAGACTGAGAAGAAATTTAGAACTATTACTATATTCCCTCTAGTTTTGCCAGCTTTGAGTGGTAGATGATATAATTTCTTAAGTCTTTCCTCTTATGTCGAGTCTCGTAATGCTGGTATTGGATCTGTAACATGTTGATGAAACTTTTTAATTTTGTTGATCCACTGCAAAATGCAGATAATATGATTTAGATTATGTGATTAATTGTTTGTCGTTTTATTTATCACTTAATTCCCTTTATGGGGCCTGGCACAGACTGGTTAGAGCAAAGGGGATGAGGCAGGATACATTTCCTAATGCCCCACAGTAGGCTCGACCTTGGGTCTGTCACCTCCTGAGTCGAATGCTCTAACTACTGTGCTACCGCAGTCCCCATTTTAAGTGGCAGATAATTTTTCAGGGAAGCAGTGAGTGATATGTACATTCGGCTGAAGTCCATAAGTCCTGTTGAAGCTGCAGTGAATGAGCCGATAAGACGAAAGGTAAGGAACTTGCTCCATTGATTTTGATAGGGAAGAGAAATTTTATATCCTCAATTAAAGTCATGTGTCACCCATAAGAGTCATTTGAGAGAAGATACTAAAGAACAAGAAGAATGAATAGATTAGCAGGAGCAGTGAAAAAAAGATTTTTATTGTTATAATTGGTGGTTAGGCTTAAAGTTGGGAAATATGAAGAACTTGAAGCTATGAAAATTGATTAGCTGTCCAACAAAAGTGTCAGTATTTAAGAGACTCTAGAGGTTTTTGCTGTTGCTGCTCTTGTTCTCATAGCTGCCTGAGCAAACAGCCCTTAATCCCTAAGGAAGGCCACTAATAGTCCTGGGCTTTCCCAAAGAGCTCTCGGGGAGTTTATGTTGTGTTGTTGGTGTATGTGGTTGTAAGCAATGCTGTCTTCCATAATGTGTTTGATTGTATGAGGTGGTGTTAACATCCTGGACAAGCATCATTGACGAAGTCGTCCAGCCTATTTCCTTAGCTCAGCCTGACCCGGTATACTCTGTCTTCACAGAAGGATAGGTTATGGTAGATCCTTGTCCTACCATCTTGAAAGAGAGATAATTATTATTATTATTATTATTATTATTATTATTATTATTATTATTATTATTATTATAATCATGAGTCAAGCAACAAACTCAGCTGAAAAAATTTCTTACATATGATGTATTTTTTACTTGATTCTCACTTTAGCTTGAACTTGCTCTAAAGGCCTTCATTATATTAAGCTTAAATTTCTGTAAGCTGGATATGTTTAATGGCTGCTATTAATTATTTACAGGTGATTGCAGTGGTCCTGTGGGCTGCCTCCATCATCATGGCAGTACTCACACCAAACATCAACGTTGTTGTGGAAGTTCTTGGCAGTCTAGCTGCGTTCTTCATATTTGTCTTTCCTGGTAAGTATAACTGCGTTAATGCAATGGTTAAAGCGTTCAACTCTGAAAGTGACAGACCTGTGTTTGAGCCTACCATGTGCTGATAGGAAGGGCATCCGGCTGTAATAATCAGCACCAACATGTCTGTGTCCACCCCCATGATGGGGATTGATAGTGATACAAAACGGCAAGTAACAAACTGTGAATATCTTTTTGATCACTGCAAACAACGCAAGATATATGAATTTGGCATTCTTTCTCTCCCACTAATACAAGGTTATCCCCATTTTGTTTGCCTCATACGACACAGGAAATACAAGAATGGTGTTCATTCCCCCATAAAGAGATGTTCTTTTATGTATTACTTCTTACTACATGGACAGAAGTTCTGCTCTTGCCGTCCCTACTACAGATTCCTATCCCCTGTAAAAGGAGGTTGCATCAAAGCAAAATCTTAACTCTTTGTTGTAAGAAAATACAAAGGAGGGGATTAGCAGTCCCCTCACTCCGCCCCATTTAGTACACTTTTATGACACGCAGGGTAACAGGGGGAAGGTATTCTTCCCCGCCCTAGTTAGCTTTATTATTTCTCTGCTTCTCAGGAATGTGTCTTTTGCAATTAACACTAGTCGGAGGAGAATTACACAGCAGCACAAGATCCAGAGGCGATGTCGTCTTGTGCTTCGTGGCGGCCCTTTACATGATTGTAGGAATGTTTGCGTTTGGCTTAGCGTTTGTTTTAGGTATGGAAAATATATTTCATCCTGAAATCGTTGAACCATTATGTCAATAATGGTAATTTTTAGAATAATTTTAATTTATGAATTATGCAGGGTATTTATAACTTGAAGCTCACAAAATATCAAATTTCGAGTATGTATTTCAGGGGCTTATTAAAGTTGAATATATTTTAATTACCTAATTAAGACATTATACAGTTTATTGCAGTAATTATTTTATGAATATTGTAATGTGCTTTTAATTGAGCTTTTATATGATTTTAAGAATTGTTTTGTGATCGTTATATTTAGTATACACTAGGTATATCATATACCTGTATATAGTTTAATTACCTTATTAAGACATTATGTACTTTATTAATTTTTTATGAATATCTTTACTTGTAATTGAATTTTTATATGATTATAATTATTTTTATATGATCGGTATCCACTATTTATTTAGTTTTCAGTGTAATCGTTGTTTACAGTTCTTTGTTTTGATTAAATCTATATTATACTTTAGCAAGATTATGAGATTTATGTTAATCAGAACTTTTGATGAGATTTTAAATTCTCTAGTATTTTCTGTAAAAAGTTAATAACTTTATGGTTTCAACTTTTGCAGATATTATTATGTTCTCTGTAAAAATATAAACAATATACTGTACACGTTGATTTTTACAGATTTTAATATCATCTCTGTAAAAATTAATAAGCTAATTGTTTTTACTTGAACAGGAGACTGGAGAATTTGATTTTACGTGCTATTATTTATGTTTTTTTTAGATTTGAGATTAATGTCAAGAAATGTGAATTTTACAATGAAGTTCTTTGTGATTATCTCTCATTTATATATTAGGAATTCCATTTTATGTTAAATAATATTTAAATTTTAACTTTTTATAATACTTGCAAGATGAACTGTGATACCTTTTGGCTCCTCAAACTACATTTTTTTTGTAAAGTATTTGTAATTTTCGTTTGAGGATGTCTGTTCTTTAACAATCATAACAGTTATATACAATTATGTATTTTTTATACCAATAATACAGTTATAATACTTACTTAGATCTGATTGAATTATCTGTGATGAATGTTAATGTTGTGCATCGTACGTGCGAGTTTTTATTAGGTGCCAGCGTGAAGCCTGGCACGCTTGATCGTACCTTTTTATACTCTTCCAGCTTTTTATGCCTTCACATGTTAGTTTTTTGTTGCTTGTTGTTTACCTTTTTATGTGTCCCTATTAATCCCCCTTCGATTTGGGGTGGACACAGACAACAAACTACATAAGCAAGTTTCTTGGAATAATGGTCGTCAGGATAAGAAAAGTGTTTAGTTAGCATTTTACTTTTTTATTTTTTCTCCACATCTCTTATGCTAAAAACACAAGTATATGATAGCCATTAACCTAAGTACATAAATATGCAATAGACCAGTAGATGAAAATGTTAAAAAAAAGACCCTCTGACTATTTGACTGTCTCACGTATCTCATGTCTTAAATCAGAGTTTAGAAAGCAGAGTTAGGCCTCCTACAGCCGTCAATAACTTGTATGGATTTACTCTCTAATAATGTAAAAAATTTATGAATTTTGGTCTGTTTTAGGCTGCTTAAGTCTTTGCAAACTCAGGTATAAATACTGCTAGTAACTAGTGTGTTTTGTCTGTACTGTCCTCATGATTAAAAACAAATTTTAAATATCATTTTCCATACTCATATACACAGTTATTGTATTGCAGTTTTGCGAAATTGCATCAAAGAATACAGTAATATAGTCACAAAATGAACAGTCACTCTTTCCTCATGTTTGCGTAACGCATTGATACGAATTTTGTAATAATTACCAATGGAAGGATTTTGTATGCTATGCACAACTGACTAATTTGTTAACATGTATTATTGCAGCACTGAAAAAATATACTGTATATTGAAAGTTTCCATTCTTTTAGAGTGAATGATTACCTAGTTGAGGCTTTCAGTTATAAATTCTACATTTCTACCAATGCAGCTTGGTGAATGGTCATCTATACTCAAAAGAACTTGTTAGTCATGTGATTTGCCCACTTATATGTCATTTGATTGACAACAAGTAATTGGCCCTATGAACTCATCTGTGTAACGGGTAATTAGGTATCCACCATTAACTTTTCCGGGACTCGGAATTTTCCGTTGTATATCTTTACAATACATGTTATTTGATTTTTTTTTTTTTTTTATCAGATAAAACATTCCCTTATGGTAATTTTTGAGGTGTCTAGTTGTTGTTATTATTTGTACTGTGGTAGGAGCAGTAGGGGAGTTGGCATTATGAAGCGACACAGGTTGTGGAAGAGCCGGGAGGATGGGCTGTGGCACTCCAGCAGTGCCATCTGAACAGTCGCTATCTCCCTCGTCATTGCCCATAGAGCAAAGTAATCCCCTTATTGTTTCTTTTTTTGATGTTGGCTACCCCCATATTGGGGGAGACGAGACAGCCAAGGTAAACGGAATATATATATATATATATATATATATATATATATATATATATATATATATATATATATATATATATATATATATATATATATATATATATATATATATATATATATATATATAATATATATATATATATATATATATATATAAATATATATATATATATATATATATATATATATATATATATATATATATATATATATATATATATATATATATATATATATATATATATATATATATATATATATATATATATATATATATATATATATATATATATATATATATATATATATATATATATATATATATATATATATATATATATATATATATATATATATATATATATATATATATATATATATATATATATATATATATAGAGAATATTATTAATTTTAATACAACTTTATTGTTTACTATATATCCAGTAATATTAATTCTACTTACACATTCCAGTCTTTAAACCGATATGCCATTTTCACATTATATTCTCTACATTTTGTACACCTTCATTCCCAAGCTCAAACCTGTCTGTTTTCACCCCATTTGCCTGGGAATATTTCAAATACTGTTCACCCATGAATGGTAACTGTGATGGCACAGAGTCATCCCTTGGGTATTTCCGTCATGAAAGATCCATCCTTGCAAAATTGTATTAAGTCCAAATCTATGTGATAAGATGGGAGCTTATATGCATATGTTAATCTGTTAAACAGTTTTGTGTCTCAACAGAGAGTGCCTTGATTAATTATAAATTTCTTATTCTAAAAGCAAATTCATATACAAAATGATGACTAGTTAAACTATGACATTCCTACTTATCTATGTGATAAGTAGGGAGCATATATGCATATGTTAGATCTGTTAAATAGTTTTGTGTCACAACAGAGAGTGCCTTGATTAATTACATATTTCTTATTCTAAAAGCAAATTTATAAACTAAATGATGACTAGTTAAACTATGACATTCCTAATATGTATAAAATTTGCAATGATGTTATTTTAAGTTTAGAACTTTAATTGTGTTTACAAAAACCCTATTTCTCTATTACATAAATTCAAAGCCTTTTATATGTGTACTAGTGGCTAGTGTGGGCATGTATTTTATAGCAAGATGATTAAGCACTAAATTTTCTTTGTTTCAAGATACAAAATTCTATTAAAGTTATTCCTGTACTTGAGGTATTACAGTATATCAAAATTAAGTAGGAGTTTTGTGTTTTGTGAATCCCCCAATGGATGCGTGAGTGATCATGGATGTTTTCTTGGTTGCATCTAAAATCTATTACTTGTCTGCCATATTGCTTTCTCATGTCTTCCAGTACATATATTAGCAATATTTAGTCGTCGAAGATTTTTGCCCACGTAAGGTGTGGATGACCCATAATGGGTGGTGGGGGGGAACTGTGGCAGTCCTTTGTCCCCAAGAAGCTAAGAGTAATCAAAGTATACTAGCTTCTAATGAAAGTGTGCTTTGACTTGGCCATCCCTCTTAGAAGGGATTTTAGGTTGAAATATGAAGAAATAACCCTCGATTGCTCGTGAACGTCCGTTGAGGTACTTGCATAAACCTTCTCCAATTTCGACTATACCATGGGAATAACAATTAATGTTACATTTTATCTCAAATGATCTTTTATGTTATTGGTTCATAAAGTTCATATTAAAAAATCTGTATAAGTAGAATTAAACATACATTTTCTTTTGTTTCTTATGACTACCTGATAAATATGAATAATTGAATTACTCTTTTAAAGAATTCCTTGGCATTTTCTATTATTATAATGTATACCCACTCAATACTCAATGTTGTATCCACATAAGATTATTTAGAATATATTGAAATTCTTTAAATGGTTTTCCTGTTGAATTTTGATATCTACACAAGACTACATTATGTACATTTGTATTTTTTATCTTAATTACTCATTGAATATAAATAGCAGTGTGAAATAATTTTATGAGTTCGCTCATTATTAATGTACTCTGTTGCAGTTCAATTTATCATTATTGTATTCGTGAATTAACTATATTACAGCTAATTTTTATCATTATTATATTTGTGAATTAATGGTTATGTTTTTCTCTTTCAACACAGTTACATATACAGTTGTCCTTCATCTTACATCATTTTAATACTGTATACGCCTATAAAAGAATTTCCATGAAAAGTTTCCCAAAAAACACAATATAGCAACTGCAGTTCTATTTTTACATAAATTTATATTGTACTGGGCAAAGTTTATGCACAGGACAGTAATCAAGGCATTATTTGAAGTACAGTAGCTCCCCTACTTACGAACAACCGAGTTACAAATATTCACAGATACGAACAAAAACCTAACCTACCTATTATCTATGAATCAATGTATGTATGACTGTACTGTACTGTATTATTACATTATTATTACTGTAGTAAAATTCAAAAATACTGTATACTTTATGGTTTATGTAGTAGTTAAGTGTCTTTAGCCTAAGTGTTATACAGTAAGGCATATGTATGTACTGTACTGTACTTTTTTTATTTTATCAAAACAACTTGCGAACACGAACAATTCTACGATCCGAACTCGTTCGTAAGTTGGGGAGTGTATGTAATCAGGAATATATATATATATATATATATATATATATATATATATATATATATATATATATATATATATATATATATATATATATATATATATATATATATATATATATATATATATATATATATATATATATATATATATATATATATATATATATATATATATATATATATATATATATATATATATATATATATATATATATATATATATATATATATATATATATATATATATATATATATATATATATATAAGGGTTTAAACTATAAACAATTTTTCAATTACATGGTAAGTGCTGGAACCAAATAACAGCAGCATAAGATGAGGGACAACTATAATAGTTAACCATACTAAACTACTTTTGCTATATCTAAAATTAGTTACTCTATATCTAGCCTTTCCTGTAAGACTCGTCGGCAGGATCTAACCATGTCCCAATCCCAAGAACAGCCTTCTAGTTCCCTCTTGCCCTTATTCATGTGATAAGCCTTGCGTCCGTGCATCACTCGACTGTTGTCAAACACCAAAGCATCTCCTGTAAAAAGTGCAGAGGTCTATGTGAAGCTTAAGAAGAAAAAAATAGATTAGGATGTAATCTTCAGTAACAAATAATAAACAATGATATTACTGATTTAATCATCCTCAATAGGTGACCCAGTCAAAGTACACAAAGTGGCTTCTGGTGAATGTGTGTGCTCTGACCTGGCCACCTTTCTTAAAAGGGGGATTGTGGCTACCGTATGTGTGTATAAAAAGTAGCGGGTTAACCACAATTGTAGCAACACTGGGGAAGCGATTTCTTCCCATTCCATCGAAGTTAAGTGATTTCATTAATTTGTAACTTAAAAAAGCAATACTGGTGAAAGGAATTGCATGTCCCACAGTCTTCTGTCCCTTATGATATGGAGGGAATATAGGGTAGTATTAATTTTTCCCTCCCCAAAGATACTAGAAGTAGTTGTAATTACTGTACTACTATTATATTCAGAAATGATATTTACTTATAATGGAGAAAGAATTTGATTCTTGCATTTCTTAGTATCATATGAGGTGGCTAAATGGGACAGGAAAAATTTGAGTTGTTAAGCAACTGATGAAGGGAGGGAAGTGTTGGGGTATAATGAAGCCCATTTACCTCAGTTATTATGATTACTACTAATATTAATACTACTGTATTTTTATTATTATTATTATTATTATAGTTATCATCATCATCATCAAAATGAGCCAGACAATAAGTTCAGCTACAAAATGTCAAAATTATAAACTGTACTGATATACAGCTGTGAACACTGGAAGGGTATTAATAGTTGATAGAAAATATATGTAGTATACCTCCAGCCATTTTGTATGCAATGACATTATCCGGATGGTAGAGAAGTTGGCCAAGAGTCATCATAGCATCATACCAGTCTTTCACATCCTCCAAAGGTACATTGAAGACAGAATCTCTTGTTGATTGATTGAATACAATGTGGTTTATTGATCCATCTCGATTGAGACTGTAAAAAGATATAAAAAATATTCCAACTGTAACTGGTTTCCCTTTCATGAATTCAATATGGTTTTTACTTTACATAAGAACATTTATAGCACCGTTTTATGTGTCACAGTTAGTCACCATTTGAATTAGGGTGGACACACATGTTGATGCTGAAAGATTAAGTAAGGATACCTTTCCTAAAACCCATGGTTGGAGCAAACCTAAGTTTGTCGCTTCCCATCTTGAGCATTCGGCCACCAAGTTACTGCAGCCCCCCCCCCCAAAGAAAGAAATGACTAAAAATAACGTCACTTCTCTCTGATTGTAAGCAAGCATTGACTGTCATAACAAAGTCCACTCGACCTTTGACTCTGGTATGTCAGAGCATACTTGGGGGGTTTCGAGTTCGACACTGATCTCTTTGAGTCACCGCTCTGATCATACCCTTCATGATTACATATTGTATAGTGAACTAATAAAGCCAGTACCTTTGCTGATATGGGGAACTAGTCTTCAGTTTTCTTTGGTTTACTTACTTGATAACAGGTTCCTGATTCCTTGTATGGAATTCATAGTTTACTTTTGGTTCATATCCTTTGTCCTTGAAATCTACAGGAACTCTGGTGAGGACTTCAAATTTATGTGGATGGAGTTTCTGTAACTGGTATGCAGCATTGAAGGCATCTACAAGCAAGTTATCGCCTCCCTCGCCTGTTGTTTGAGATATACAGTGGAGCACTTGTACCTTGAAAATGGGAAAGAACAGAAATAGTTGAGACAAGAAAAAGTGTACTTGTAAAAAATTTGGAATTTTTTTTTTAAAATTCCGCTGCTATTACAGAAGACTATCATTTTTAGCATAGGTATGGTATCAGCTGTAATTATAATAACCATTAAGAAAGGGCTGACCTAACTCAAAAACCCCCTCCAAAGATCACAGAGCGCTCCCTCAAAATGCATAAAAATAAGCTCTTATCTGATTAGAACTTATTTTTTCATATATTGTATAACATTAGTGAGTTACCAACTTGTTCCAATACTAGAACTAAAGAACCAAGTTATTTTAAAGTACAAATTTTTTTTTATTATGAACGAGGGTATAGTCATTCAGGATACCATAAACTGATCTTTGAACATATGGATCCATAGAAAACCAAAAAGGGCTCTTGATAGCTACAGTACTTACCCCGGGTACGTAAGTAATGTATGGAAAGTCCACGTGTAAATTAAGGGTGCTGAAGGTATATGCTAAATTATTGGCATCAATTTTTTGTTCCACTGAAAATGTGTTTCTGTAACAAGAGTAAGTGGTATTAGGTATTATCCACAGAGGTATTATATGAAATACTTTTTTTCTCCCTTCACTGACAACTTTTTTCGATCCTTATATGGGGTCGCAGTATCTCGTTAAGCTAGAAGAGTACAAATATAATTTTACTGTTAAATATCCAGTGCATTTATTATTTGGTGTTGGACAGACTGTTCAAAAAAAAAAAAAAATCTCCAGCACAAGGTGTCTCTATGGAAGATTGCATTGCTTACAACTACATACGCCACCAACACAACATACACTCCCTGAGAGCTCCGTGGCAAAGTCCAGTATTAGCAGTGACCTTCCTTAGAGGCCCTGGGGTATTGGACCAGGTAACTTAGAGAACAGTGACAGTAAATTGTTATAAGAAATATACTAACCCATAATGTGTTCTTTTGAGAAATCCAACATGCTCAGAAAGAATCTCTATTTGTCCTCGTTTACGGGGTATGTCATGAAGAACCAACAATCCATACTCTTCGAGTTCCGTCAGGAAGTTGTAAAGGGCTTCATCATCTTGTAAAATCTCAGGGAACGAAGCCCGTTTGATATTGTCAGCATAGGCTGCTCCCCACAGAGTCTGATGAGGCCTAAACAGAGAAGTACAGGATACAATTCTTCTCTAAGTGCTTATATGAGGTTACAATTTATGGATATTCCAAAACAGAATTATTCTCCGAAGAATAACAAAAACTTAAATTTATGGTAAAACTATGTCCTTATCCCAGTTTATTCATCAACCAAGCAGTGTATCTTAACCCAGCCATCCATACACTGTAAGAATATACCTACGTCTACCCTTTGGTATTAATATCCGTATCTTAACCTGACCTCCCATAAGTGTTTCATTCTTTAGGCTCCTATAATATGAAGATAGCATCTAAAATGCAATCTAGAGAATCTGGAAATGGTTTCTTTAATACAGAGCAAAAATAAATGACTTGCCTTAAAGTGAGTTCTCTTTCTTTTCTTTTTGCATCTTGGAAAGATCTTTCTTGTAACCAGTCAGCACTGCAGAAGCCTCTGTGACCATCAGACCATTCAATTTCTAACCGTTTGCCTTCCTCGTTTAACTGGAAAGTAATTTTTAATACTGAGATATATGATTCAACATCAGCAATGGCTACATTTTGTTCACTACTTAACATTTACAAGGCGAGTCACCTAACCTAACAATTTATGTAACTGTACATGTGTTTCTGGGGGTTACTCATCTTTAAAAGATCTATTTACACTTACCATAAGCGATACGGGATACACATTGTGCTGGAGCTCATGTAGAAGCAGTTTTCTGGAGTTGGAGCTTGCATGGTAACAATCAAAACACTGACAATTGTCTCTCAACCATATGTAGGGATACTTATCATTTCCTTCTTCCATCCATGAAACCTAGAAGTGGAAATATAACTGAAATTCATATTTATGTTGTTTTCGTTCATAATGCTGGTAGACATACCAATCAGGCCTTTTTGTCAACATAAACAAATCAATTTTTTTTTTATGATGGTGACACCAAGATGGGCCAAAAAATAAAATAAATAAATCTGCCCTCATCACGCCTGGGCAAGAAGAAAACAAAGTGCAAAGAATCAGAGATGGAGAGTGTTGTGACTTGTCAGATGTGAAGGGATAATAAGAGATGTGTAACGAATATCCAAGAATATTTGGTGCTGATGTAGGCATAGAAAAGAACCATAACTGAAGGAAGACTTAACAATGAACTGCCCTGGACATTTCTATTTAAGTCCAAAACACCTTTCAGCTGTAGTATCACAATGGGCCATTGTAGTAGGTTGGCCATGGGCCAACCTACTACATGTACATGTCCTTACCTCAATAATTCCCAATGAATTATCTTGATTCACGTTTGACATCCTTGCTCCATGTTTCTCACTTTGGGCATATGCTAATTTCGGACGTTGGGATAATGGTCGACTGTGATTCCTTCCTGACACAATGCTTCTTTGGTTAGGCATACTGAATAATAAGAATGAAGTTACAAAGTACTATTGAGACAGATCTTTGTTTCATTCTGAAATGGTATAATAGGCAAGGAGTGCACTAATATTAGTTTTATCCTGTTTGACACTCTGCTATGTACTGCAGTTGTATGATATTATACTCGCCTCTTTTGGAATATAGTGTAGGATAAGGATGCAGGATGTTGGAGTCGACATACTGAATGTGATACTCTATGTGCAAGCTGCATAAATCTGGTAAAAATCCGTGATGAATACATGACAGGACTCATTGCAAATCTAATCATGGAGTTCCGTACTAACACCACTTCCTGGAAGGAGTATTTAGGGAATATAAAATAAAACAAGTGTTAATGCCCTGTGAAAAATATACATATACAAACACATTATAACAAAATACAAATATTTTTAATAAGAAGCTATTCGGTAATACTTTCAATTCCGTAGTTTCACAGGGAGATTAAAGTACAAAACTTTGTCTCTTACCAAATATAGTCACTAGACCTGAGACAGTAAAGTCTTTAACCAAAATTTAATACATTCATGTTGAATAAAGAGTTTAATTACGTAATTTGTGACGGTTTGATAGCTCGACCAAGGAAGTGACAAATTCGCATTCAAGCCCAAAGGAGGTCATAAGGAAGGCATCCAACCATAATTCCTCTCCTCCAGCCTGTCTGTGTTCACCCTCATTTCAAGAGGTATTACGAGTGACACACAAGCAAACAATATTTGTATCAAAATTTAAGGTCCTGTACAAAGGAAGTATTGATTTTGGCCAAAGGATACCAATAATCATGGAAATATCTTTGAGAAGGACTCGTACTCTTCTAATGCGTTAACTGATTATTTAAACTGCATAGGTGCCCATTGGTGGATTTGAGGCAACCCCTTATTCCCAAGGAGCTAAAAGGAATGATCGTGATACATTAACATCTGGTGATTGTGTGCTCTTACTCGGCCACCCCTTACAAGGGAGATTGCGGCCATATTGAACATATTATATACGATTTAATTTGTGGTTCCTCACGTAAGGTAGTGTCTTTGTGTTCAGAGACTGATTTACTTTAACTGGGTGCAAAGCTAGCACCTGGGGGAGGCAGTGGCTCAGTGGTATATCAAGAGAGTCAGAACATGACAAATGTGGATTAACACCACCACAGGGTATTAGGAAGGGCATTTAACCTTAATTTCCCAGATCTAACATATCTGTCTCCACCCCCATTCGAACTGGGATAAAATGTGAAACAGAAACTGTATGATAGTATTTGTGAACGCTTGACTTATGTGCGTTGTTTTGAGAAATATCTATAACAACGGCATGGAGTAATCAGCTGTGATTATTTATGCCTTCCTCATACTTATCTCTACATAAAACATGGTGAGAATCTATGAACTCTAATAGTGCCAATTCACCTTAACAAAGTGAGTACACTAGTGCCGGTGCTTTATGCAAGCCCATGTGCTGGGCAATCTACAGACTGTTCCTATCCCGTCATTGGCAGTGGCAAACGATTCTGTTTACAAACAATTTTGTTGCTTGACGTTTTATTTGACTATTAATCCCCACTCAGTTGGGGGTTGACACAGAAAGGTTGGCTATAGTATATTTTGTCATCTTTGGTAGCAGCGGTGCCAAGATTTTATCCTTTCGAGTCTTCCAATTCACCTTTTTTCTTTTTCTATTTTTTTTCCAATTTTTATATAATAATTGTGTTATATCGAGAAAATTTAATATAATATTAAACAAATTGCTTCCTATGTATAAACAGATAAAAAAAACAAGTCTTTCTTACAAGTGTAAAGATTCATAATAGACTTAAGTTCTCTTCGAATTTTGAAATTAGCTCTGGACTTTTGACCTATTAAAAAAAAAAAAAAAACTCATCAATTTTTTAAGTTAAATCGGCAATTAACATGTAAAACACCCCCCAAAAGGCGTAAGATAAGTTTGTGGGGAAAATTATGAGACAAAAACCCGAAAGTGGCTGTTTAGGCCTAGTAGTAGATAATGGATCATTATTTGCATGAGACTGCATCTTATGAACGTAAAAATGTGTTTATGGATAGAAGGTTATTTGATGTCAGTGACTCTCTCTCTCTCTCTCTCTCTCTCTCTCTCTCTCTCTCTCTCTCTCTCAGCAAACCAGTGTTGGTTAAAATTGCCCGTAGACTAGTGGAACAAAATGTTGGGATATATATATATATATATATATATATATATATATATATATATATATATATATATATATATATATATATATATATATATATATATATATATATATATATATTACTTGAAATTTCTTCATCCCATAGTTTATCATTATTATTATTATTATTATTATTATTATTATTATTATTATTATTATTATTATTATTATTATTATTATTAAGTTAGTTCTAGAAAAACTGAAGAAAAACTTGTTAATAACATGTAAGGAAATTTTAAGAAAAATCCTAATTTTTTTACATATATTTATTTTTCTGTTAGAGATGCCGAACAGGATATTTTTTGCCCTTATAAAAATGTACCCAATTCAGCTGTTGTGTGGAGAGAGGTTATTTTCACAAGAGGAATGCCATAAGTTCGCTTTCTTTTTCCTCAAAAGACACTTGCGAAGGGTAAACCGCAAGAACTTGGAACTTTCTGGGCTACAGCCGGGCGCTGGATCGACAAAGCTGCTGAATATCTTTTTTTTTTTTTTCTTTTGTGACAGCCGACTGATTACATAACCAGAGTTTCTCGATAGCCTAATGCAAAAGTTGCTACAACAACTACTACTACTACTACTACTACTAACACCACGTATGCCCTAAGGAATTCTTTTGAGCATGGCTGCAATGTCAAATACAGTTTTCTTCATCAAGGTCTACACTGCTTTGCCTCCATGGGACAAGGTCCCACGGTGGGGTAAAACAAATTAGGTGGCTAAACGTTGACGACGCATTTCTTGAAGGGAGAATCAGGATAATATTAAAAGTTGGTGCTCGACATGTTATCCACTTTGTTCACCTTCATAGAATATAAAAACCTAATAGCCCTACCGGCAACCTATTCGAGCTAGGATGATGTAATGATTCCTTCTTTTTGAAAAGAAAAACAACTACTTCACTAGTACTTCTACTTCTGTTACTACTGATACAACTTCCACCACCACTCCTCTTAGTAATATTTCATTAAAAACAAATTATTAGGAGAGACATTTCTACTGTTAGAGGCTTTGTTCTAATATTGATTTTTACCTCTCGAGAACTCGCTTTTTATCCAAGATTTTCTTTGATTCTAGTTACTTATTCTAAAGTAGCATATCATACCTTATGCTTAATTATGCTACTGCTACTACTACTACTACTTTCACTAAACATAACTGAGAGAGTCACCTCTTGATAGAACGGCTAGGCTACAGGCATGGAAATATATGCTACATTAAGAACAATCTCTCAAGCATTCACTCTCCTTCATATTATTTCAATTGACATTAAGGTTTCAAGTGTATTTTTAAGTTCTACTTCCAAAAGTTACTTACTCAAAGTTTATATATTTAACATTTTTTACCCTACTGTGATATCTAGTTCCACAGAGGTAAAGCAGTGTATACCTTAACAATGAAATAGATTCGGCATCTCAACCATGCACCGAAGATTCCTTCGGAGAACTTGTAGGCCTATTCCACCGATTATATAAACAATATGGAGGTAAATTATCCAAATTTTGTGCTTCGTATTTTGATCTAAGCACTGTTGTATCTCTCTCTTCTAGTTCAATTCTCAAGCAATTTCAAGTGCTTGATTAAATGCAAGTTACACGTGAGAATATGTCACGAAATGAGGTTTGTTAGTGGAATTTAAAACGATCTGAGACATTCTATAGACTGCGATAAGTCTCTATTCCAGCAGCTGAAAAATAGGGATCCTACTTTAGACCTTCAGTGGCTTGGGGAAAGTGCAAAAACTGTTTCAAATTAAGAATGGATTTTGGCCTATCATTCAAAGCCCTCGGGCTCTATTTTTTAGGCCGTTTCCTTGTTAAACTTGTTAGCTGTTTTGTGAGAAAATTTTCCCGGTAAGTGTTTGACAAATAATATAAACTTAAACATCATTGTAGACTTCCTTCAAGGCATTTGCAGTTAAACACTGAACATATGTTGTATGCAAACGATTTTTCCTCAAGGGCATACGATAATATGGTCTTACAAAGAAATTCTACTGTGAAACATGTTGACGAGAGTCATAACTGGCCATCTAATGGCATCTGTACTCGTTAATATTTTGTTTTTAAAGACTGAATCTGTATTTACATTGGCGATCTAAAGGCATCTGCACTCATAAATATCTTTCATAGACTGAATATAGACTCATAACTAACCATCTAATGGCATTTGTGCTCTTTAATAACTTGTTTTTAGAGATTGAAATCTTAATTAGAAAAGATGTGTGCTAGAAATAGGCTCCCGTCTCCAGTGCTATCTGCATCTACCTCTTCATATTAGAAGAAAATTGTGTCAGCATCAGGAGAAAGTGTTCCATCTTCTAACTGTGACAACTTTTGTAGATCTAGTTTCTTATTTCTTGTATATGAAAAGCATTTTTATTCACAGACGTATCCTGCACTTCAAATAGAATTAGTCAATGACGAGTTCTGCCATTCTGAGTTTTGACATATGGAGAGGACTCTCTTTGCAAGGTTGATTATTAACATGTCTGAATTGCTCGTTACTGATTATTACTGCTAGGGCAGTGAAAAATAAAAATGAATTGACTGCCTAAACCCTGCATGTGCAGGTCCTTGATATGACTAAAATTTGGATCTCTCTAGTATCAACACTCAACAGTTATTTTCTCTTTCATTTATTTACATATTCTATACTACTACTACTACTACTACTATTATTATTATTATTATTATTATTACTTTACAAAACGCCAAAATAAGTAGACGAATATATATCTTGATCTCTACGTACCGTGTTTCCCAACCATAGCCTAGCAGCAAAATGATGTGAAATTTAGCCTCATCATCTCCCCCTAACAACGCCGTGACGTCACAGCTCAAAATCCTCTGGAAATATGTGATTAAATGAATAGATACAACAATATGAAGGTTACTGAACCTCTCAGCTTCAGTGGTTCTCAATGTTTCATAGAGGGAAGATGTCTAGTGTTCTGAACGCCAATATGATTGTATAAAGGGCGCTTTAGAATAAATTTAGCCGTCTATCAACTATTATAACAGAGTTATAAGGCGGCCATTATTCCTTTAGTGGGAATCGAACTTGGAACGAGTTAGATTTTGAAAAATATACACTGTTACATTCTTTAATTCTGATATTTAGATCTCTACCTGTCTCTCCCAGGTATACTTAGCTACAAGGCTGCTCTCCAAAATAATCCTACATTCCCTTTCATCTTTTTTAGATTCTGTTATTTAGGGCATTAATTGTCTTTCTCAAGGAGGCTTCATTCATTCTAATATTTAGGCCTCAACCCGTGTCACCCTAGCATGGTACAACGTTGTTTTCCAAAAGTTTGACTTTAATATTTAAGTCCTACTTTTGTCTCCCAAGGACGCTTCGTAACTTGTCGTAAATACTTGAGTGTCCATTAATTTGTATATGAAGGACACTACCTGTCTCTCCCAATCATGCGCACTACAGCAATATTCTCGAATCCATCGTACATGCATCCATTCTTTATGTCTAATAATTAGGTCCTTACAGTCTCTACAGAGTATCTGGCATCATTGGCACCATTTAATGTCCATGAATTAGTCCCCATTTGAATAGGGGTGGACACAGACATTAACTAATCAAAATAAAAAAACTAATTAAAAGTAAAAATAAAAATAAATACCAGCATATAAAAACAAATGAATAAATATATAAACACAGAAAAATCAACAACTTTACAATAAACCTCAAAATGAGGACATTTTCTCAATACTGAAAATCCGGTTCCAGTGTACACCTTAAAAAACCCCCTCTAACCTGCCATGGTCCAGCAGGTTAAGAACCCCCATAAAAATTGAAGTAATGTAATTGTGCGCTAATTATTGTTGTTATCAGATAAGGGAGGAAGATCTTTATTCAGTTGCCAAGATAAATATTATTGTGTTTTTAAGAATCACGTGCATTGATGGAAACTCCCTGCGGAGAGAGCACACATTTGCACACGGTTATTAATTAACTAATTAATTAATCTATTTATTCAATTATTTATAAATATTATGATTTTCTATAGCCAAATTTTTTTTTATTATTATTTCTTCTTGAAAACACTCCTATTTTTTTTTATTTGGTTATACATTAAACAATATTACAGGTTTCTGTTTATTTATTTAACTATTTATTTATTTACATATATATATATATATATATATATATATATATATATATATATATATATATATATATATATATATATATATATATATATATATCTATATATATATATATATATATATATATATATATATATATATATATATATATATTAATAACACTGAACTGTTAACATGCAGTCTAAAATGGAAGGAAAAGTTCTTTAAATAAAGCAACGAATATATATATATATATATATATATATATATATATATATATATATATATATATATATATATATATATATATATATATATATATATATATATATATATATATATATAAAGTACTTATTAATTTCGTGACCTAAACTGGTCATCTTCTCAAAGTACAAGGTGACCAGTTTACGTCACGAAATTAATAAGTACTTTATATATATATATATATATATATATATATATATATATATATATATATATATATATATATATATATATATATATATATATATATATATATATATATATATATATTCGTTGTTTTATTTAATGGGCTTTTCCTTCCATATATATATATATATATATATATATATATATATATATATATATATATATATATATATATATATATATATATATATATATATATATATATATATATATATATATTATATATATATACATATTTCCATTTTTTTATTTCTTATTTATTTCTATATAATTCGTGACTGAGCACTACATATTTTGAAAAAAAAAAAAATTTCTTCAGTGGCCGAGAGAGAGAGAGAGAGAGAGAGAGAGAGAGAGAGAGAGAGAGAGAGAGAGGAGAGAGAGAGAGAGAGAGAGAGAGAGAGAGAGAGAGAGAGAGAGAGAGAGAGAGAGAGAGTTTTCTTCCGAGATAACATATTCGGAGGTCATTGAAACATGTGTGGAAAACTCCACCCAGACACTTGTCTGCTTTTTTATCTCTTAGAATAATATTATCCAAAGTCTAACGACAGTGAGACAAGGCGGTGGTCTCTTCTGCACAGCGACGAATGAGTAATCAGAAGGACGGACCTGTAATGCTATCAGCTCTATGAAGACTGCGGGAGCGCAGTGGTTAGAACACGATTCGAGAAATAACAGACAAGCGATTAGGCCCACTGCGGAGGACTAGGAAGGGCATTCACTCTCAATTCCCCAACTTAAACCTATCAGTGTCCATCCCCATACAGGGCATTAATAGTTAGGAATGGTATCCAGCCTAAATTTCCCCAGCTCCAACCTGTCTGTGTTCATCCCTATAATGGGATTTAAGAGATAGGTAGGGTATCCAGTCTCAGTTTTCTAGATCCACCTGTCTGTGTTAACCCCTGTAATGGGAATTAAGAGTTAGGAAGAATACCCTGCCTCAGTTCCAACCAGTCTGTTCGTCCCCATAGAGGGCATTAATAGTTTGGAAGGGCATCCAGCCTAAATTCCCCGGTTCCAACCTGTCAATGTCCATCTCATCATGGATTTCAATAGAAAGAAAGGGTATCCACCCCTGTTCCCCAGATCCAACCCGTCTGTGTTCACCCCATAATGTGAAATAATACTTAGGAAGAGTACCCTGCCTCAATTCCCCAGCTCTAACCTTTCTTTGTCGACCCTCATAATGAGGCATGATAGCGACAGAAAACGGCAAACAACCTATAGGCGATAGCTACGTCACGTAACTCCCCCCCCCTTTGGCGATAATAACGTCACTAAACGTCTCTTCTTTTCGTTAGGTTAAAAATGTCTGTCGCCATCTTCTGAAATTCTATTATCAACATTTTTACTTACGCTAAAACTACATTATTTTTAAATATTTAACATATACAAAAGTCTATGAAAATGTCTTTTACGCTTATTTTGATTAAAAGAAAATATTGGATTTCTTTTATATTAATTAGCAATTTTTATTATAAAAATTGCAAAGTATACAATGATGATCTATTTCCGTTTAATGTTATCACGATTATTCTCCGTAAACAAAAGTAAAAATACAATAGAAGCCCATATTAAAAAAATCTTGGCTTTTTATGATGGTATTCAAAGAAAATGGATATAGTTCAAGGGTGATATAATTGTTTCCCAATTTCTATATATAAGAATTAAATCTCTACTTCTCCTGGATCCATTTCAGGGATCTATCTCTCTCTCTCAAACGTTGAATATTCTTAGCACTGACAATTTTTTCCTAAAGAGAATTCCACATATCAACAGTAGTCTCATACTAAAGAACTTTAAATTCTTTAAAATTCTTCAAATTGTGATCCCAAATTATAAGGACCACCCCTTTCCCCCACACAGAAACATATCCTTATACCATTTTTGTCTACTTATTGACTATGTCTTAGCCATTAAGAAATTTTAAAATAGTTATCATACTTCCCCAAGTATTTCTCGCTTCAAGGAGGGGTAGAACTAACTCTTAGTCATTATCAGATATTTGTTTTTTATAACATAACGCTACATGCTCGTGAATTATTTCTCTCTCTCTCTATCTTTTTATCTTAATTATATAAAGACTATAGGACGTACATAATTCCCAAATCTAACTAATGCTCATAATGATGCCATTCATCCACTGACCCCACATCTCTAACTGTGCATTCCCTGAACATCTAAGCTGACAGGGGCTACCACATAAGGGTTTACTACCTTCTCCTTATTTCCAAGTGGCACTAGCAGAGAGAGGTGCGGTTAGAGACTCTTAGTGGAGTTGAACTATGTACCTCACAGGCGGCAGCCAAGATCTATATACTCTTTGATATAGAAAGGCGGTCAAGGTGTCACAAATAGTCCCCTTTCAAATGGGGGTGGACACGGACACTGAAGACAGAGATTAAGGATGAAAGCCCTTTCTAATGCCCAGGGGTAGGAACGAAACTGTTTCGGTACTATCCCCACTCGTACACTCCACCAATGAGCTGTCACGTCCCGTGTGCTGTGTATGAGCACATGCTGTTAACCCATTAAGATACACAGCAGCACATGCTGTTTCTGCGTACATTGGTGTGTTATTACTGCCATAACAGCAATACCTACATACCGTGTCTTGCCACTGCACTCCCTCGGTGCCCATAAAAGAACACTTAAGACTGTCGTAAGTCTTTCTGCATCTCATATTATCTCTCCTTCACTGATGATGGAATAACTCTCTATCTCTCTCTTCTCCTTCTCTCTACCTTCATTTCTACTCGCCAGTCTATCTATCTATCTATGCTGTTTAATCTATCTATCTATCTATCTATCCTATAAGTAGCAGAGTATAAAAAAATATATTGTTTTACAAGTTACTAGTGCAACAATAAAGTCCCCCCCCCAAAAAAAATGGTTAGATTTGGTAAAGTAAAGTTTATCATGTTTTGCTGAATGAACAATATTTTTTATTTTTATTATTTATTTATTTATTTTCTTTTTTGCTCCATTTTGAGCGCTGCGTTTATTTTTTCTTGGACGGTTTATCGTGCCACAGCTAGTTCCCATTCGAATGGGATTGGTCACAGACAGGTTGGAGCAGGGAGATTAAGACTGGATGCCCTTCCTAACGTCCCGTGGCGGGATCGAACTTGCGAATGTCACGCTTTTCCTTTCCCAATTTGTGCGTTCTATCACTGAGCTAATGCGGCCACCAGTGTTGTGCAACAATGATATGACAAAATTGTACATAAATAGTATAATTACACTATTACATTGAGTTATATTAGAATAATTTATAAATTGAAAGAGGTGATTCTCTAGTGATGGTGATTATTTGCCCCCATTGGGAAACCAGTTTTTCATGTTTGGCAAATTTTCAGTAATAAACCCGCCTTTATTTCGAGTTCGAAACTATATTTCTTATAGTTTTTGGTCCGACTCTCAATGAATGATTTTTTTTTTTTTTTGGGGGGGGGAGCGACTGCAGAATGATTCCTACCTCTTATAATGTAGCTTATCATCTCGTGTACTTTTATCTAACCTAACTAAACCATATTGACCTAACCTAGTATGTTAGTTAAGATCAGGTTAGCTCAGGTTAGGTTAGGTTAGAGTGCAATGAAAGATGAAACTAAATTTTAAAATGGAGAAATCACACTCCAGCGAGACTTTTCTTTTTTTACTGTCAGGAAGATGTTAATTTCAAGATAAAAAAAATTTTTTTTTTGCCAAAACAACAATAGAGACTGGAGGAAAAAAGTAGGGAAATTATTTTTTGGGAGGTGGGTGGGAGTTTACTTTGGGTTGTGGGTGGGGCATGCCTTAAATATATATCCCATCTGTATTTTACTTCATCTAATACGTATACCAGTGCTCCCGTGTTATCCTCATTAATATTTTTCTGACATAGGAGTAGACAAATTTGTTCGAATTTAGCAAAAAAAAAAAAAATAAATAAAAAAAAAAAAAAAAAAAAAAAAATATATATATATATATATATATATATATATATATATATATATATATATATATATATATATATATATATATATATATATATATATATATATATGCTTAGAAGAAAACTACGCACACTTGGGAAAAAAAAATTTCTTCCTCCTTCCTACTCAAAAACTCGGTAAATGTTTACTTTCAAACCCCCAGTAAAAAAAAGCTTCTCATGGTACTGGATAAATCTTAGTCGCGGGTTACTAGGAAAGGGCATTCAGCCTTAATTCCCCAGTGCCATCCTGTCTGCGTGCACCCCCTTTTGAGTGGAGATAAATATTGACACTTTTTTTTTTTTTTTTTTTTTGGTGACACCAGGACGGGCCCAAAAAAAAATATATAAAATAAAACAGCCCTCATCGGGACTGGGCACGAAAAATACATAAAGAGAAACAGAGATGGAGAGTGTAATGACTTGTCAGATGTGAAGGGATAAAAGATGTGTGATGAATATCCAAGAATATTCAGTGTAGCTGTAGGCATAGAAAAAGAACCGTAACTGAAGGAAGACTTAACATCGAACTGTCCTGGACAGACCTATTTAAGTTCAAAAAACCTTCAGCTGTAGTATCGCAACGGGCGACTGGTGCCATGAGCCAACCTACATAAAAATGAAGCAAAAGTTAATTAGGTTGACTCATTCGCAGCCAAGAAACGAGCTGATAATTGAAATATTACATTTTTATTTGGATTAGATATTTATTCAATATTTTCTATTATCATTTAACTCGTTTAGGGCGTGAAAATAATAATCTACCAAATAAATGAATTAATAAATAAATAAATAAATAATAAGGCTGAGCTTACATTTACAACTCACGACTTGTAGTAATATATATTCGATAAGAATAAAACCATATTTCTCATTTCCATAACAAAAAATAAACAATGTTTTCCAACATAACTATTTACAAATTGCATTTCTTGAGTAATTTTAGCTTATAATGTCTTCTAAACGTAAAGAAATCCATAAAATCACAATTCAGATTCAGAATTGAGATCCACGCCTGATGCAAGGAAAGGTAACCCAGTCGACTGGTTTGTTTACAAACATTTAATGAAGTCAAGAGCTGGGCTTTGTCTATTATGTCGATTTTAGTCGAATTCTATTTTACCAAAATTAATATATTTTGATATCAATTTTTTTTAATTCTGTATATTTTTTATAACATAAGATTGGTTTATGCTGTGCTTTTTTTTTTTAAGTATTCATATGGCCTTTGTAGAATGGTAAATAAACTGTTATTTTTATAACTATTATATTCGAATTATAATTTCCAAACTAAAAGTAATATTTTTTTTTTTCATGGAAGCGTAGGGGCAGATAATTTTTTTTTAATATGCTTTTTGAATATTCATGTTATCATTAAAAATAAATAAATAAATTATATATATATATATATATATATATATATATATATATATATATATATATATATATATATATATATATATATATATATATATATATATATATATATATATATATATATATATATATATATATATATATATATATATATATATATATATATATATATATATATATATATATATATATATATATATAAGTTGTTCATGCAGATGTCATTTTCCTCTTTTTCAAGAATGTGTGTGTGTGTTTGAGTGTGATTACCTAATTGTGATTACCTAATTGTGTTTACGGGAAAGAGCCCAAAGCTCGTATCTTCCCGTCTCCTGATCGGTTCCATTTTTAGACTTAGTGATACTTATCATACCTGTCCTTAAAACTATGGATTGAGATAGCATTAACTACCTCCTCGCTTAGCGAATTCCAATTATCAACTACTCTTACACTGAAAAAGTATTTCCTTACATCCTGCAAACAAGTTTTCTTACGAAGCTTCAAACTATGACCTCTAGTTCTAGAGCCAGCCATATCGAAATATCGATCCCTATCCACTCTATCATAACCATGAAGGAATTTAAAGACTGTCACCATATCCCCCCTTACTCTTCTAGCTTCGAGTGATGGCAAGTCTAATTCCCTCAGCCTCTCATCATAACCGAGATTGCGTATTTCTGGCACCAGTTTCGTGGCATGTCTTTGAACTTTTTCAAGCTTAGCTATGTGCTTTTTCAAGTGCGGATTCCAAAAGGGGGCTGCATATTCGAGTTTAGGCCTCACATAGGTTACATAAATATTTCTGAACATTTCCTTGTCCATGTGCCTGAAGGCTACCCTTACATTTGATAAGAATGCATACGGGAAAGAGCCCAAAGTTCGTAATTTCCCGTCTCCTGATCGGTTCCATTTTGTACTAGTGATACTTATCATACTTTTCCTTAAAACTATGAATGTGTGCGTGTGTGTGTTTGTGGCATATAACTAATTACACACCTCTGAATATGGTGTTTGCATACTTTATGAAATATGAATATTTTAGTTAGCCATTTTATCAGAAAATTACGTAAAAGATATAATATTTTGATCTAGGATAAACATATGTCTGCTCTGAGTCTGAGGGTTTGACTAGGTAACAAAAATATCTTTAATCGAGTAAACGTGTTTTAAAAAATATATTTATTAATCTCTCATATTACATTCATGTATTTATTCCTTTCTTATGGAAGGGAAACATTTAATACATTATTTTTGAGAGGGGATATGTGACAAACCCGTGTTCGACCCCTCCGCGGGGTGTTAGGAAGGGCATCTAACCTTAACTCTACAGCGCCTAACCTGGATTTTCATGTTTTGTCTTGACTTTAAAACATATTTATAAGTCTTAATTCTTCAGTTGAGGTAAGTTGAGTTCCATAATCTTCAGTTGGTCGCTTTAGATTAAGGCCAAACTCAAATTGTAAC
>JAXCGZ010015728.1:15000-20000 GCA_037179515.1 Halocaridina rubra | reverse complement strand
TATTATGAACGAGCGAGCGAGCGAGCAAGAGAGAGAGAGAGAGAGAGAGAGAGAGAGAGAGAGAGAGAGAGAGAGAGGAGAGAGAGAGAGAGAGAGAGAGAGAGAGATTTCTTTTTCAGTAATTGCTTATTCAATATATATATATATATATATATATATATATATATATATATATATATATATATATATATATATATATATATATATATATATATATATATATATATATATATATATATATGCTATACTGTCTTCTTCAAGCACAAGAGGACCGTCGTTCGGTCGTAATATATAGCTTTTTTTATGTTTTACTTTGTGTTATTTATGGGTCTTTTCTCCTTCATATATTGCTGTTCTGTAAAAGTTCAGTTTACACATACACAAACACGCGTGCACACACACTACATACATACATACAGACATGCATACATACATATATACAGACATGCTTACATACATATCATAAATACATGCTTATATGCAAATATATTTCGCGATTATCTCGCAGCAGCTAGCGAGGTGGCCACAGTTGTAACAAAATAAAAAAAAATGAGTTGCTCAGGTTCAGTATACTTCGGTTCTCACCTCACCTCCTCTGTTGGCTGCTTTGCGTCAAGAAATAAATTTTAGGGTTGGAGATGATAATGATGATAATAATAAAATGTAATAATAATAATAATAATAATAATAATAATAATAATAATAATAATAATAATAATAATAATAATAATAACCTGTTACTATTACTACTTCTACTACTACTACTACTACTACTTATAAAATAATAATAGTAATAATAATAATAATAATAATAATAATAATAATAATAATAATAATAATAATAATTGAAAACAACAAAAATAAGTACTGAAACATACAAAACCCGTCCGAACGATTTTCGATATCCGATCCTCAAATAAAAAATCATTCTTTTGCAATTTCAGCCATTGACCAGAAGCTGCAATTTCCTTATGCTTCTCGCAATGATGCCTCCGAGTTTTAAAATGTGTTTGAAGATAATTTTATTCATTCGAATACATGTAAACCTTTAAGGATATTGAAGACGAAGTCCAGGTCAAGTTCAGGCATCCAAACGCCGTGTAATATTAACGGCGGAAAACAGTTTTGAAAGCATGAAACGAGCAAACGCTTTCAGGTTTTATTATTATTAGTTCAATCTTTTTTCCGAGTTTATTTTCTTTACGTTTTTAATATAGGAGAGAGAGAGAGAGAGAGAGAGAGAGAGAGAGAGAGAGAGAGAGAGAGAGAGAGAGAGAGAGAGAGAGAGAGAGAGAGAGAGAGATTTTTAATAACCCCAAAATAGCCTATATTATATTTTGTATTAATTGATAATTCTGTTTCATCTTTAATCCCATTTATATAGTGGTGTGTACTCACTCAGACTGCTGAGTGAATTGGAGTTTTATATCAATGGAAAGTCTATTTCACAATATAGCCACAAAAATCGAGAACTAAAAATTCTCTCTCTCTCTCTCTCTCTCTCTCTCTCTCTCTCTCTCTCTCTCTCTCTCTCTCTCTCTCTTCTCGCATGACGTCATAGCCTCTCCCCTTTTTATGGGTGGGGGTAATTTTTTTTGCATAATGTGTGTAAAAATTTGAGAGCATTGCACTGTAAGCATAATGTTTTCTCTTCCGTGTTTATTTATTTATATATTTATATAATTATTTATTATTTACTTGCACACACGTATATATATACATACATACATACATATATATATATATATATATATATATATATATATATATATATATATATATATATATATATATATATATATATATATTTTTTTTTTTTTAGTGTGACTCCGGGCCAGGCAAAAAACTGTCCTAATCAATAAAGGCCCTGTCACGAGAAAACACTATGGGGAAGGAAAAGAAAAATGTTAAGGACAAGACAGAGATGAGGTAATACCACGCGAAGGAAATCGACATGGACAGAAAAACAGTCAAAGTACAGAGGACCCAGAGCTTATGGAGGACTAGACCCTGAGATGACGATAGATCCGCTTTTTGAAGGATGACAGGTCATAAGAATTAGGACAGACAGAAGGAGGAAGAGGGTTCCAAAGTCTGGAGGTAGATGGGAAGAAGCAGTCGCTGCACCAATCAATCCGCGAGCTACAAATCTCCACACAGTACCAGAGAGATAAGGCCGCTTGGCGAGGGTTACGCGGCCTCAGCAGTGGGGTAGGGATGCAACTTGCCAACTCATCAGAGCAGCGATGGAAGTAGTAGCGATAGAAAAGAGAAAGGAAGATACCTTACGGCGTAGAGAGAGAGAATCAAGATTAGAAGTAAGAGAAGGATAATTAATGAGTCTGACCGCCTTAGACTCAACCCTATCAAGGAGATAAGGACTAGAAGAAGCACCTCAGATATGTGAGCAGTATCCTAAGCAGGGACGAATAATACCTTTATAAATTTTAAGTAACTGTAAAGAGGAAAAGTAATAATGGAAACGAAACGAAACCCCCAATTTTTTGGATGAAACTTTAGAAATGTGAATTATGTGATTCCTTTAAGACAAGTTAGAGGCTATATGGATTCCTAATATGTTGATAGAATTAAGAGGGTAAATTTCGTTAGTTTTGAAGAAGATAAAGAGATAGCCAGAAACTGTGTCTTGGAGGCATTGAATTTAACTGAATTTTGAGTGTCCCACTCAGATATCCTCTGCAAATCGGAGTTGAGAGTAGAAGAAGGTGTGATACGAGACTGATTACGAGTAGCAGATGAAGGTTATGAAGAAAAGGCAGAGGAAAAGTGAAGGGTAGAATCATCAGCAAAGGCATGAAGAAGAGAGGAAGATGGGGATTGTAGAAGATCATTGATGAAGGGAGGGAACAGAGTAGGTGACAGAACAGAGCCTTGTGGAACACCACTGGTAACAGAGAAAGGGCTAGATGTTGCACCATCAGCAACTACAGATATAAAGTGGTCAGAAAGAAAACTGGAAATCAGAGAACAGAAAGAAAGGGTAAAGCCATTGGCTTTACAGTATATATATATATATATATATATATATATATATATATATATATATATATATATATATATATATATATATATATATATATATATATATATATATATATATATATATATATATATAAAATCAAATAAGCACATTACCATATGTGAAAACATGACTCGTATATTACCCCGACCGGAACTCGAACCTAGGACACATAATTACTATGCCAAGGCGCTACCAACTACACCACAGAAATCTAAAAGAGAAACCAACCCTACATCTGAACTGATTTTCTAGGAATGAACGCATTCTATCTGAATGCCTTTTTGTTCATGTTACAGTTTCTCCCAACCTCACTCGTGGCTTCGTTTTTGCATTTAATTCAAATCCCAAAAAGTAAAAGTAAAAAAGGAAATAGTCACATTACCATATGTGAAAACATGAATCCTATTTTACCCCGACCGGGACTCGAACCTAGGACACATAATTACTGTGCCAAGGCGCTACCTCTCTCCTTTTTCCCATCTTTCCTCCTTTCTTCTTCTTCCTTTCTTCCTCCTCTATAACCATTTCTTCTTCCTCCCTCTTCGTTCCTTTCCTCCATCCTTGAGCTGTTCTTTCATCCCTCCTTCCTTCTTTTTCCCTATTTAGTCCCTCCTTGTTTCCCTCCAAGAGCTATTCTTCCATGTCTCCAATAGTTATTCCTCCTGCCATCTTTCCTCCATCCTTCCAGTAGCTATTCATCCCTCTTCTTCCATCCCTCCAATAGCTATGCTTCTTTCCCTCTGACAGATATTCCTCCTTTCTTGTATCTAATGGCTATTCATCCATCCATCCATTAATTATTCATCTTTCCCTCTTCCTTTTCTTTCCAATAGCTGTTCCATCTTTCTTCCTTCCCTCAAATAGCTTTCCATCCTTCCCTGCTAATCATCCTTCCTACTTTCTTCCTTCTAATTTCTCTTTCCCTCCCACATTTATTTCTCCTTCCTGCCTTTCTCCTGCCTTCCCTCATATACCTACTCTTCCTTTCCTCCTGTAGCTGTTGCTCCTACTATTGCTCCTACTTTTGCTCCTAGTATTGTTCCTACTTTTGCTCCTACTTTTCCTTTCCTCCTGTAGCTATTGCTCCTACTATTGCTCCTACTTTTCCTTTTCTCCTGTAGCTATTGCTCCTACTTTTCCTTTCCTCCTGTAGCTATTGCTCCTACTTTTCCTTTCCTCCTGTAGCTATTGCTCCTTCCCTCCTTCTTCTCTCTTCCCTCCAGTAGCTATATCTTCTTCCCTCCTTCTCTCTTCCCTCCAGTAGCTATATCTTCTTCCCTCCTTGTCGCTCTCTCTGTAATCCCTCCTCCCTCTTTCCATGAGCAGTTCTTCATTCCCTCCAGTTTCCCTCCCTTATTTTCATTGGCTAAATGGACCTCATAATTTCATTATTGACGACCTCATTTTATGAGCATCAGCGGTGAAGGGGTAAAGGGAAAGGGGGGTAGATTAAAGAGAAAGGGAAGAATAATTATGTAAAGTGGTATGAAAAAATGTGTAAAGGGAGCAAAGGGAAGGGTATATGAGGGAAGAGTGTGGGAATAATAAAGGGGCGAAAGGGAAAATGAATTGAGTAAGGGGAGCAAAGGGAAATGTATATGAGGGAAGAGGAAGTGGAATAGGTAAGGGAGGGAACGGGAAGGGTATTAGGGTAAAGGAGAGCAGAGGGAAAGGGATATTAGGGTAGGGGTGTCTAATGGAAGAGGTAAAGAGGAGCAAAGGGAAGAAGAAAAGAATGGATTAATAGGCAAAGGGAAGAAAAGGGAAAATAAAGGGAAATAGCAAAGGGTGTAAAGGGTATTTGAAATGGGAACGAAGAAAACAATATTAGAGTAAAAGGGATGTAAAAGGAACAAAGGGAAAGGGCAAATAAAGGGAACAAAGGGAAAGGGGGAAACAAAGGGAAACAAAGGGAAAGGGGAAACAAAGGGAAGGCATATGCCTATTAAGTGGGGGT
>JAXCGZ010015728.1:5000-10000 GCA_037179515.1 Halocaridina rubra | reverse complement strand
TTCACACCCGATCTGTCTTGGCTGAGACTAGCCAGCGAACCACCTTACATTTCATTTCGAGATTGGAATTAAAAATGTGTGTGTGTGTATATATATATATATATATATATATATATATATATATATATATATATATATATATATATATATATATAATATTATATATATATATATATATATATATATATATATATATATATATATATATATATATATATATATATATATATATATATATATATGATTACCTAATTGTGTTTACGGGAAAGAGCCCAAAGCTCGTATCTTCCCGTCTCCTGATCGGTTCCATTTTATACTTAGTGATACTTATCATACCTGTCCGTAAAACTATGGATTGAGATAGCATTAACTACCTCCTCGCTTAGCCAATTCCAATTATCAACTACTCTTACACTGAAAAAGTATTTCCTTACATCCTGCAAGGAAGTTTTCTTACGAAGCTTCAAACTATGACCTCTAGTTCTAGAGCCAGCCATATCAAAATATCGATCCCTATCTACTCTATCATAACCATGGAGGAATTTAAAGACTGTCACCATATCCCCCCTCACTCTTCTAGCTTCGAGTGATGGTAAGTCTAATTCCCTCAGCCTCTCATCATAACTGAGATTGCGTATTTCTGGCACCAGTTTCGTGGCATGTCTTTGAACTTTTTCAAGCTTAGCTATGTGCTTTTTCAAGTGCGGATTCCAAAAGGGGGCTGCATATTCGAGTTTTGGCCTCACATAGGTTACATAAATATTTCTGAACATTTCCTTGTCCATGTGCCTGAAGGCTACCCTTACATTTGATAAGAATGCATATGCTGCCCTTACTACGCCATTTATATGTATTTCTGGAGACAAATCTGCCAGTATGTTTACTCCTAGATCTCTCTCATTTTCTGTCTCTTGAAGTTGTACTCCAGCCACCGAGTAGTCAAGCTTGGGCCTTCTTGCACTTGTACCCATTATCATTACCTTACATTTTGAAGTATTGCATTTCATTAGCCACTTTTCTGACCACTCATGCAGATTATTTAGATCCTCCTGAAGTTCTCTACCATTGTTCTCGTTTTTTTACTTTCTTCACAATCTTTGCATCATCTGCAAACATATTCATGAATGAATTTACAGACTCTGGTAGGTCATTTACATATTGAAGGAACAAAAGTGGCCCTAAAACTGAACCCTGTGGAACTCCACTACTAACTCTTCTCCATTCAGACACTGAGTGTCTTACTCTAACCCTCTGTTCCCTTCCTTCTAAGTAAGTTTTTATCCATTCCAAAACATTTCCACCTATTCTAGCCATTGATTGCAGCTTCCTAATAAGTCTCCCATGTGGAACAGTGTCAAACGCTTTCTGGAAGTCTAGGAATATGCAATCTGCCCAGCCCTCTCTTTCCTGTAAGATTTGGCTTACCTCATCATAAAATTCTAATAAGTTTGTTACTGTTGATCTACCTTCTCTGAAGCCATGTTGCCTCACTGACAAAAAGTTGAAGGATTCCAAGTGAAGAGAGATATGTTTCCTTAGTAGTTTCTCCATAAGTTTGCAAACTATGCTGGTCAAGGAAACTGGTCTATAGTTCAGAGCCGTATCCCTCCTTCCCTTTTTGAAGATAGGAATCACATTTGCTTGTTTCCAGCATCTTGGAATCTCCCCCGACTCCAGTGACTCCTTAAATATGATACTTAGTGCCACTGATATTGTGTTTGCGCATTTTTTAAGCACATGAGGGGATATGTCATCAGGACCTGTAGCTTTATGAACATCTAAATCCATCAGCGCTTTGCATACCTCTGTGGCTGTAAGGTTGATGTTCTCTAATACCGGCCCTTGAGCTTCTATCACTGCAATCTGAGGGGGTGGGGTATTTTCTACTGTAAATACTGACTGAAACTCCTTGTTCAATTCTTTGCAGATCTCTTCATCCGTCTCAGTGATGCTTCCATCCGCTCTCTTTAGCCTTAAAACCTGTTCTTTTACCTTCAGTTTTCCTCTGATAAAGCTGTGGAAAAGCTTGGGATTTTCTTTAGCCTTCCTGGTGATGTCCCTCTCATAGTCTTTCTCTGCCTCTCTCCTTTTACTTAGGTAGTCATTTCTTGCTCTTTTGTAGGTTTGCCAGGCATTTATGTTTTTTCTCCTCCTATACCTTTTCCAGCATTTGTCTCTCCACTCCTTAGCTCTTTTACACCCATTATCAAACCATTTCTCTCTGGCATGAATTACACCTACTTTGATGACAGTTATGCAGCAATCTACTATCTTCCCATATTTCTCACAAAAGATGTCATACATTTCTTGTACAGATTTGTTGTAAAATAAGGTTCTCCAGTCAATAACTGCAAAAAGCTCATTCATTTTGATGTAATCTCCTTTCTGATAGTTCCTCCTCATGTCCTCAGTGCCTCTACTCTCAGGAAGAATATCTTCAATGATATACTCCATCAACAACACACAGTGGTCACTCTTTCCAATTGGTGGTTCATACTCAATTTTTTCAATATCCAACACATTATCTGTGAACACTAGATCAAGTAGTGATGGCTCATCCCCACCCCTGGCCCATGTTGGTTCCATTACATGTTGGTGTAGGAAATTCCCTTGTACGCAATCTAGGAATCTTGCCCCGAATGAGTCCTCACCACTGTGTGGGTCAAGATTTATCCAATCTATCTCTTTATGATTAAAGTCTCCCATAATCAAAATCCTACATTTTTTTTTCCCGTGCCATGTTAACAACTGAGTTTATGACTTCAATAGTACCTATATGACTTTCCTCATAAACTTCAAGCCTATTTTGGTTCCTTGGTGGGTTGTATACAACAGTTATTATAATGCTCTCTGACCCAGTATTTATGCGAGCAACAAGAAATTCCTTGAACTCACTTTCTATAGCCAAGTTTATTTCTTCGACTTGAATCCTTTCACTTATGAGCAGTGCTATCCCTCCACCAGTCCTCTCAGATCTTTCAACCCTTAGTATTCTGAAACCCTTAGGAAAAACTGTGACACTGTTTATGTCCTCACTCAACTTAGTCTCTGTAATTGCTACTATATCTGCCTTACTGTTGTGAATCCTATCTTTTAATTCTCCTGTTTTTACCAGCTAATCCATCAGCATTTGTGTATAACAATCTTAATGATTCCCCATCCCCTGATCTTCTGTCATTATCTTCTTTATCTCCCCTTTGTCTGGAAGAACTCTGTAATGAAAATTTTTCTTCTCTTCTTCATTTCTTTCATCATTTAACCTTCTTGCCTCTTGCAACAAGTTTTTGATCTTTCCCATCTCTTCCTGTGTTCTGTATTGTCTAATGAACACTTCTTTGAATTCTTGAAGGTCTTTTAGACTTTTTTTCTCAACAATATTTCCCTTCATGTTTCCCCTCTCTCAAAGGTTACTTTTGTTGGTCTCGGCTTTCCTTCCCTCGAATATTTACCTAGTTGGTGTATGTTTACAATATCCTCAGGACCACATACTACTCCAAGCTTTCTTATCAGGTCTACAACCCTAGCTTTATTTTCTTCAAGTCTCCCCTGCCATGTTGGCTCCTGGGACTCGCTTATGCTTGAGATTACCACTGTCTTCTCCTTATCAAGTGCCTGTCTGATGAGTGGGTTTGCCCTTTCCATCACAACATCTTTCATTTTTTCGATTACTGTCTCTTTATAGTCAACTGTTTGTATGTTTTCCAGTGCCACCACCTTTACAGCCTCTTTTACTGTCACATTCCCCTTTAGTGCATCAGCAAAGGAAGTTTTCATGGCATCATTTTCCATATTCAGCTCCTGGAACTCTTTTCTGAACTGTTCAATGTTTTCCTTAATCTGGACATTCCAAGCAGCAATCTCGTCTCTCTCAGAAGAGAGCAGTGAACTAACATCTAATTCCTTTAGGTTGTCATTCAGCTGTTTGTTTTTATCTTCTTGTTTAGAAAGTCTAGATTCTAGTTGACTCTTTTCCCCTTCCAGCTTCTTTATTCTTTTTTCTAGTCCCTTTCTCTCCTGCCCTTGTGCTTTATTTGCTTCCTCCAAAGATCTTATTTGCTCTCTGAGTGTGATTACCTAATTGTGATTACCTAATTGTGTTTACGGGAAAGAGCCCAAAGCTCGTATCTTCCCGTCTCCTGATCGGTTCCATTTTTAGACTTAGTGATACTTATCATATCTGTCCTTAAAACTATGGATTGAGATAGCATTAACTACCTCCTCGCTTAGCCAATTCCAATTATCAACTACTCTTACACTGAAAAAGTATTTCCTTACATCCTGCAAACAAGTTTTCTTACGAAGCTTCAAACTATGACCTCTAGTTCTAGAGCCAGCCATATCGAAATATCGATCCCTATCCACTCTATCATAACCATGAAGGAATTTAAAGACTGTCACCATATCCCCCCTTACTCTTCTAGCTTCGAGTGATGGCAAGTCTAATTCCCTCAGCCTCTCATCATAACCGAGATTGCGTATTTCTGGCACCAGTTTCGTGGCATGTCTTTGAACTTTTTCAAGCTTAGCTATGTGCTTTTTCAAGTGCGGATTCCAAAAGGGGGCTGCATATTCGAGTTTTGGCCTCACATAGGTTACATAAATATTTCTGAACATTTCCTTGTCCATGTGCCTGAAGGCTACCCTTACATTTGATAAGAATGCATATGCTGCCCTTACTACGCCATTTATATGTATTTCTGGAGACAAATCTGCCAGTATGTGTACTCCTAGATCTCTCTCATTTTCTGTCTCTTGAAGTTGTACTCCAGCCACCGAGTAGTCAAGCTTGGGCCTTCTTGCACTTGTACCCATTCTCATTACCTTACATTTTGAGGTATTGAATTTCATTAGCCACTTTTCTGACCACTCATGCAGATTATTTAGATCCTCCTGAAATTCTCTACCATTGTTCTCGTTTTTTACTTTCTTCACAATCTTTGCATCATCTGCAAACATATTCATGAATGAATTTACAGACTCTGGTAGGTCATTTACATATT